>JAVJIF010002211.1:0-206728 GCA_038442645.1 Agave tequilana
TTTTCTTTGCTTTTTACAAAACTTTTTAAAACAAGATAAATAGTTTTTATTTATTTTTAAGAAATTAAGATTATCTTAGGAATTAGGAAGACCTAAAATATGAAATTTTAAACCGAGTCAAAATAATAGATCTTGTTTTAATTTTAGGATAAGAAAGTAAAATTGAAAAGATAATTTGATCTTGATTTTTTGCCTTAGATTTATGCACTCCACACTTACACAATTTTTGGGATGAAACAAAGACTGAAAATGCCATAAAAAATATATATTCAAATATATATATATATATATATATTATGATAAATAAAAACCACTTATTGAAGTTGGGTAATTATGCCTCAGGAAGCATGATTATTCACACCTAAAACGGTGGACACAAAATAAATAATCCCCTTTAGTTTTGTGGCCTTGTTTACTCGAGTCCTTAAGTCCGAGGGATATTTTCTCATTTGGTGCCCTAAGACCATCTGGTTTGGGAGTCACCGGTTAAAGGCTCACTACCCGGGTAAATAAGAAAGCCTAAGAAAAACTAAGGGAAGAAAAAAAGAAAAAAAAGAAAAAAAGAAAAAAATATATATAATATAAATAAATGGCATGAAGTTAGAGTCGATATCCCAAAAACCTTCACTGTTCACAAAGTGCATATTTTCTAAGAGTTTATGAAAGATCAAGAGTCAATTCAATTTTAAATTCTTACATTTAATTTATAACAAATTTTTTTGCATTTTGACTTAGTTTAAGAAAGAACAATTTCTAGTTAACCTCTGACCTTGGATCACTTATATTTTCGCAAAAATACTTTAACACTTTTCTCTATTTCAAAAAATGCGTTTTCAAAATACTAACATCTGATTTCTTTCTTTATGGATTTTTGTGGGTGTAATCCGCTGAAAACCCCTCAGGAGACAAAACTCCTCCTCTAGGGAAAAACTTAGAGGTTTAACGGCTTGTTGTACATACTCTGCAATCGCGTCACCTGCGAAAGTGGGTGTAATAATTTTTTATTTTTGTTTTGCTCGGGACGAGCAAAAGATAAGTGTGGGGGTGTGATTAGTCTCTAATTTTGCATAATTTTTATCACATCTTCACATTTATTTCGTATTAAATTTCTGCTAATAAAGATTTACTTGCTTGATTCTAGGTTCATGGTGTGTAATGAAGAAGACCCTAAATTACCATTTAATTGGTGATTAGAAGCCTATATCATAGCCATTGACCTAGAAGAGCTGTTTTGTCAAAATCAGGGGCCAGAAACCAGAAACCGGGAGCGAATCTGACAGGAGACCGAAAGGACAGCGCGCGGCTCGAAGCGCCGCGCGCGCAGCCACATATGGCCGTGGAAACACGGCAATAGCGCGTTTTCGCGGTCGCGTTTTCGGCCAGGGTTTGTCCCCGGCCCCCCTCTTCCCTGGTGCCTATAAATACCCCCCTGGTTTCCATAGTTGGAGATATACAGAGTTTTAGGAGTAGTTTCATTTTCATTTTTAGTTTAGGGTAGTGTAGTGTAGGTTTTCTTCTTCTTCCTCCCTTGTATTTACTATTTCTTGTAGATCTTGTATTAGGGAGAGAGAGTGGTACATATTGGGAAGCAAGAGTGCTTGTAATAGAAGGTGACAATCTATGAAAGGTGCTCTCTTACCTTATCTTTTGTTTTCTGCTCTCTAATCTCTTTTACATGTGTAGCTAGTCTTTTCTCTCATGGCAACAACTACTAACCATCAACTTGCTAACTTCTTTTATGATAATCCACATGAATCTAATAGCCTCATTTTGGCCTTGCTCTTGCAAGAGTCATGATGGCTTATGATGATGGATCTAACACTCTAACTTCCTAACCACTAACAAGCCTAACATTACTTTACTTCATGCTTGCTCTTATCGGGTTTTGATGATTTAAGTATAGCTTGCACTTGTTTGTTGAGTTGGGTTGTGATGAGTTACATATGGGTCATGCTTTGAATCTCTCTTGACTAAAGGACTAGTGATGGCCAATGATACATGTGAGGCAACTATCACTAAGAGGTTAGCGTTGTTGGTGGAGTCATTAGTAGTTAGTAGTCATGAGTTTTCTTTTCTCTTTCACTTGTTTTAGAAATATTCCAAAAAACAACAAATACCATTCTATTCTATGTTTCCCACTCCTTCGTATTTCACCGTACTTCTCTTTTCATTCTTTGTTTATTTTCTTTTCATTCTTTAAAACTTTGAAGAACTTTTTAGCAAATACGTGAATCAACCGGTAAAGCTTCTATCGCCTCCCGTCCTTGTGGATTCGACTCGTTTTAGCCTCTATGCTATAATGGAAGTATCGAGGAAGCCAAAGCACACACACTTTAAATCTTAACTTCAAAACATACACTTTTTGGTTTTACCCCAATCAACCGCCAGAGAGCTTCTGCTCTCTGGAAATGGCCCGGTCGACCGGCGGTCGACCGCTGGGTCATTGCCCTGAAGGCGGTCGACTGGCCGGTCGAACCGACCATCCCAACGGTCAAAAAATCAACCGTTGGCGGTAGACCAGGCAGTCGATCGACAGCAGTGCAGACTGCTGACTAGCCTCCAACGGCCATATTTTGGAGCCTATTTATATGGGGCTCCCATGGACTGTTTTTTACAAGATTTCAAGTGGTTTTTGATTGAAGCTAAACCTGCACACAAAATACGAGATTATAGAACTTAAGAAAAGAAGTGTGCAAGTGCTCAATTCTTCCGCTATAGCAAGTGGCTATGCGGGTCGTGATCCACAAGGAGGGTTTGCGATGGAAGCGTTTACAGTTTTTATTGAAATCGTTAAGAATAAAAGCGAAGGTTCTTCTTCTGTTTTTAAGTTAAGAAAAAAGGTGAAAGATCATGTTATGTTAAAGAGAATGAAAGATGAAGAAGGTAGAAAATCAGAAAACAATAAAAGCGACTATGTACAATGAAGTGGAAAGAAAGAATGAAAACGATTTGGAAGAAGTGGTGTTTGTGATTTAATTTACAGAAATGAAAGAAAAGAAATAAAAACAATTGCTTACCTTCTTTTCGTCAAAAGCTTACCTTGAGTCTTCAGCGATGATTTTACCTTGAAGTGGAGGCATTCAGCGCATAGCCCATAAGATTTGAGTATTGGTCTTCATCCACATTACATCATCAAGACTACTTCAAGAATGAAATGATACAGAGAGAGACTCTATTCCATCGTCATGAGCTATCGGTGGCACTCGCAATGGCCAAGGCTCTTCGATGCTTTTAGACTCACTTGGAAGACGATTGTACGAAAAAAGAAAAGTAAAATAGAAAAAGAAGAAGAAGAGAAGAAGACTATATAGAAGTACATACACATAAAAAATCTCGATTCGATTTCATAACAATCAAAGAAAAGAAAGAAAACCTTACACCATTGTCACTATAGCTCAAGCTTCATTCTTGTTCTTCGATGAAAGTCGATCTCCTCTGAATTACATAAATGAAATTACAATTACATAAAAAGGAAAAACAAAAAACCTAAACTAAGAAATGGAAAACTAGTCTTAAATCCTAATATGCCTTGATGTCCCATTTTCAGCGCAAGTACAGGCCTTTTATAGGCAAAACCCTAACCACCATGATCCCAGGGAGGTCGGGGGAGCAACGCTCCCCGTAACTCCCCAAGATTGCTGCGGAAATGCGGCCCCCAGCCGCGTTTCCGCGGCAAGGGTGTGGCCAGGTGGCCACACCCTGTTGGTGGGTTTCCCCAGTTTCTCCCTTTGACTTTATTTGGAGTTGGGTTTTGCAGTTTGGCTCCGAGATTTTGAAGAAATGGCCTTGGATTCTTGGCTTTAACCGATCGATCTGAGAAGATACTCTTAACCGGTTTCAACCTCTTGATTTTTGCCCTGATTTTGTGTTGTGGCGAATTAATTCTGATTTAATTCAGAATTCTGGTGGGCTTTTGGGCTCATTTCTCTTCATCTCCTTAAAGATTGGGCTGCAAATAAATTAACAAAATAATTAGGACAATGCAGGCTTTTTTCTAAACTAAGTATGGAAATGTGACATTAAATATGCAACATTAGCAACCAATCACACCCCCATACCTATCTTTTGCTCGTCTCGAGCAAAACAACTAAATTATACTAAGGATTATTAGACCACTTTCGCAGGTCGCGCGATTGCACTGAGCATGTGCAACAAGCCGTTAAACCTCTAGGTTCCCCCTAGAGGACGAGTTTTGTTCTCGTGAGGGTTTTCAGCGGATTACACCCACAAAATCCATAAAGAAAGAGAAATAAAGAGTAGTATTTTCGAAAAGCATTTTGAAAGAGAAAAATATTTGAAATATGATTGTAAGATCTAAGCAATCTATAAGTTATAGGAAAGCCGAAATTTTCATTCCTAAAACTTAGTCTCTATTCAAAAATTTGTTATCACTCAAAGTAGGAGTCAAATTGTGCTTCTCATCTAGTCTATTACTTTACCCTAAGTCATATGCACCTTGTGAATGTGAAAATTTTGACTAAGGGTTCATTAACTCTAACTCTTATGCCTTATTATTTTTATATATATACTTTTTTTTGTGGTATTATTCCTTAGTTTTATTAGGCTTTCTAATCTGCCCATGTAACGAGCCTTTAATTGATGACTCCCAAACCAGACGGTCTTAGGGCACCAGGTGAGAAGACACCCCTAGGACTTAAGGACTCGAGCAAATAAGGCCACAAAACTAAGGATTTTATTATATGAACCTCTTTTTAGGCGTGAATACTTATGCTTTATTAGGCACAAATACCCAGCTTAATCAGAGGATTTTTCTTTTCAAACTTATCTAATCATCTTTCGCATAAATACTAAGGCTTGCTTAGCCAAAGCACCTAGCTAGTCAATAATTAGTTGTTTTTTTCTCTTTTTTTTTTCAAACTGATCTAATTATCTTTTGCATAAATACTAAGGCTTTCTTAGGCCAAAGCACCTAGCTGATCAATAATTAGATTTGTTTATATATATATATATTTTTATAAGGCATAAGAATCTTTGTTTTTTGAACCCTAAGTGTGTAAGGTATGACGTGTGCATATTTCATCAAGGTAAAGATCAAGACCAAATTACTTTGACAAATTATCTTCCTAACTCTAAAAATCAAACAAATAATCTTATCTTGACCTAGTATAAGAAATCCTAATTTGAATTTTCCTATTCCTTAAAATTAACTTAATTTCTTACAAAAATAAGTCAAAATATTGTTTCTATTTTTCAAAAAGTTTTTAAAAGTAAAGAAAAATGTTATTTTTTTTTAAAAAAAAAAAAAAGTTATGTTAGACCCTCCCCCACACCTATCTCATGCATTGTCCTCAATATATGAATTAATGCATAGATGCATGAAAAAGACGAAAGGGAAGGAAAAGGTTACCTTAAGGTTGGAGGTTCCTGTGTTGGTCCAATTGGTTCAACGAAACGCGGCCCAATCAACTTTTCTTGGGTCTCGGAGGAACCCACAGAAAATTACATTAATATAAACCATGAAAAAGATGTGTCCATTAAGGATTTTTATTAAGTATGTGACCCCATCTAATTTCCATATTCCATAATTGATTTCGGAGTCAAATTTGTCAACACACCTCGTCCCAGAAAGGAGTATGAAATGATAGAATGATTGACTTGGACTCAGGAAGTACATGAACTAATACCGACTCAGGAAGGTAACTTAAGTCAAGTAAAGGTTCAAGAGTCGAAATAGGTTCAGAAATTGGGTCCAAGTCAAGAAGTTGAAACTCCCAGTTCCACATGTATTTTCCAACAATGGAACGTGACCTAATATGGGTTATTCCAGTTCAGGAATGATAGGTGGGGGAATCAAAACTGACTCTAGAATATTATTCAAGTTTGGTAATAAAACAGGAGCCAATATTGATTCAGGAAGTTGAACTGGATCACATATGTGAGAATCTAGGTCACATATCTCATTGAGTTCAATATCAAAAAATTTGAGAACTTGCCAATTTGTCAATAGGATCTTCGAAAGTGTAAAGTTGTCAAGTTCAACATGATCCTCAAAGATAGGTGATTCAATTTCTTTATGAATTGGTACAGGATCCAGTGTTGACTCGGGAAAAGATTGAAGTCAGGTGAAGATACCGGAGTCATAATCGAATCAGGAAATAGAATTGAATCACTAAATTGGGGTTCAGGATCATATCATTTTCAAGTTCTATTTCAGGAAAAGAAAAAACTAGCCAAACTATCAATATCTTTTTCAAAATTTGGAGTTTGGGCAAGTTCACATGGTTGTTCTGAAATAGAATCTTGATTTCAAAAACAACATGACTCTTCGGCTCTAACAGAATGGTAAGTGACATCAGGACGGTGGGAACGTAGAGATTCGACCATCATATCTATGTCACTATTACGAGCTTTTTGAGCCTGAGTCATGGCTTCAAGCATCTTTTCATAGTTGATAGGGTCATTGTTTGATGAAAAGATGAAGAATTGTTTGGAAGTGGTTGAAAATTGTGAGTCCATCAGATTTTGGGATTTGTGTTTGGACTCACATGCATACTACCATTTCCATAATTGATGGTTTCCTATTTTAGACGGGTGGAACTGAGTATGAATCTTGAACATAATGTGGACTGGGTGGAGAAGAAGAGCAAGGTGGTTGGAAATTATGCTCGGGAGAGGTGAATCCCCACTGACTCGGTGAAGAGTTGAAATCATTATGGAAATTATAGTTATTAGATGGGGGGTATGGGTCATATTGATTCGGATAAGACCATCCGGCACACTAGGTTGGTCAAAGTTATGATATGCCGGGTTGGTAATATCCGAAAATGAAGTCGGTGTGTAATATGGATTTTTATTGTAGTTGAAAAAAATTATTATTATAGTCCATATCACACAATAGAATACAAACAAGAAAAAAAAACAAAAATAAACAAACAAAAAAGAAAAAAATTCTAGCCTAAGTTAGGGTAGACTTAGGACCTAGACGACTCCTAACTGGTTAGACTGTCCATGGGAGGTCTAATGTAGACTTTAACCACAAGCTAATCAGCCAGGTCAGGGCAAGGTTGGTGAGAGGTTTTCCGTCAAAGACATTCCTTAATAAATAACCACCAACCTTCGGGCTTTCGGCCCTCAATCCCTTTCCTAGACACTGATTTTGCAGGAGTTAGATTCCAACATTTTTTTCCCTTAGGATAATCTCCTAATTGAGTCCGAGATGTCCCTAGGGCCAACATCTACTCAATTTTAGTTAGGCTTGGGTTAGTGAGTGCTTGGGATGTGATTTTTTGGCTAAGGAAGGGTGATCAAATCCCCACCTTATCTTGTTAATGGGTTAGTGTCCTTAAGATCAATTTGTACAAGTGTACAAGATATGTAAGATTCACTCAAAGCGATATAAAATCAACCAAGAAGTGAGTCCTATGTTACATGCAATGCAGACGTACCTTACTCCAGCACTCTTCAACAGTAAATATAAATGAATTGAAAAGACGCGTGCCTAAAATGCAAACGTCTAATCATTTTTAACTTTTGCAACAAACTTTTTACTGTTGATTATTAGCAGGTTTTTGTGATGGCATATAAGAAATAAATAATTGCAGCAAACTAGAATTTGCAAAGCTAGCAGCCCTGCAAAAAATCTGTTAGTAGTCAGCTCTTCCTTGCCGCGGATCCGCGGCTTTTGCCGTGGAAACGCGGCAATTCAGAGGGCAATGGGTCTCTGCTTTCTAGAGCAGAAGCCCTACCACTTGTATGTCACTACAATGTTAATTTCCTGCTTTATTGCCCTGTAACCTGCAACAGAGAAGAAAATTCGTTTAGTTCTAAAAAAATTTCAAAAAATTCAGATTTCAATAAAAAACATGTTACCCTCCCCGGCAACGGCGCCAAAATTTGATTGAGGCTAAACCTGCACACAAATACGAGATTATAGAACTTAAGAAAAGAAGTGTGCAAGTGCTCAATTCTTCCGCTATAGCAAGTGCTATGCGGGTCGTGATCCACAAGGAGGGTTTGCGATGGAAGCGTTTACAGTTTTTTATTGAAATCATTAAGAATAAAAGCGAAGGTTCTTCTCTGTTTTTAAGTTAAGAAAAAAGTGAAAGAATCATGTTATGTTAGAAGAGAATGAAAGATGAAAAAGGAGGAAAATCAGAAAACAATAAAAGCGACTATGTACAAGAAGTGGAAAGAAAATGAAAACGATTTGGAAGAAGTGGTGTTTGTGATTTAATTTACAGAAATGAAAGAAAAGAAATAAACACAATTGCTTACCTTCTTTTCGTCAAAAGCTTACCTTGAGTCTTCAGCGATGATTTTACCTTGAAGTGGAGGCATTCAGCGCATAGCCCATAAGATTTGAGTATGGTCTTCGTCCACATTACATCATCAAGACTACTTCAAGAATGAAATGATACAGAGAGAGACTCTATTCCATCGTCATGAGCTATCGGTGGCACTCGCAATGGCAAGGCTCTTTCGATGCTTTTAGACTCACTTGGAAGACGATTGTACGAAAAAGAAAAGTAAAATAGAAAAGAAGAAGAAGAAGAAGACTAAATAGAAGTACATACACATAAAAAACCTCGATTCGATTTCATAACAATCAAAGAAAAGAAAGAAAAACCTTACACCATTGTCACTATAGCTCAAGCTTCATTCTTGTTCTTCGATGAAAGTCGATCTCCTCTGAATTACATAAATGAAAATTACAATTACATAAAAAGGAAAAACAAAAACCTAAACTAAGAAATGGAAAACTAGTCTAAATCCTAATATGCCTTGACGTCCATTTTTCAGCGCAAGTACAGGCCTTTTATAGGCAAAACCCTAACCACCATGATCCCGGGAGGTCGGGGGAGCAAACGCTCCCCGTAACTCCCCAAGATTGCCGCGGAAATGCGGCCCAAGCCGCGTTTCCGCGCAAGGGTGGGCCAGGTGGCCACACACCTGTTGGTGGGTCTCCCCGGTTTCTCCCTCTGACTTTATTTGGAGTTGGTTTTGCAGTTTGGCTCCGAGATTTTGAAGAAATGGCCTTGGATTCTTGGCTTTAACTGATCGATCCTGAGAGGATACTTCTCAACCGGTTTCAACCTCTTGATTTTGCCCTGATTTTGTGTGTGCGAATTAATTCTGATTTAATTCAGAATTCTGGTGGCTTTTGGGCTCATTTCTCTTCATCTCCTTAAAGATTGGGCCAGCAAATAATTAAACAAATAATTAGGACAATGCAGGCTTTTATTCTAAAATAAGTATGGAAATGTGACATTAAATATGCAACATTAGCAACCAATCAGTTTTCAAGCTAGTTTTTGATACATCTTTTAGTGTTTATCTCCACTTTGTTTAAGAGCTAAAATTGCCATATCAAAAGGAGAGATTTTCAAGTGTGCTTTGTAAAAGAATTTTCTTTGAGTTTTTCACCACATATTCCTTCCTACTTTTTCTCACACATACTTGAGCTTTCTATTGCTATAATCATCCTTAAGAGTTGTTGTGAGAGTGGTTTTTGGTGATCAAAGTGTTTAGATCACCAAGAGTTCTATTCTTGTATTTGAGGAGGCGGACTTGTTGGTTCGCGGTGTTTCGAGTTCTAGTGAGAGCTCGGTGTAGAGGTGCGGCCTCGGCAAGCTTGCGTGCTTGCGGTGTTTTGTTCTTACGGGAACAAAGTGAGGGGACTAGTGAGTCCAAGAGTTTCTATCATGAACTCCTTGTAGGTATTGCGGCACCGAGTGATCTGGTGGGATCGTTTTTAATGAAAATCCTTCATAGTGTTGAAGGCGGGGACGTAGAGCAAGTGTGCTCGAACCTCGAAACAAATCTCCCGTGTTTGCGATTGCTCTCTCTATCTCTCACTTATCTTTATATCTTGCATGCACTTATTGTCATATTCATTACTTGCTTGATATATTCTTGTGCTTATATTGATATATGCTTGGGGATTGTTTGCTCACATTTGTATTCAATCAAGAGAGCCAAAGCGGCACCTCAACTCTTATCTAGAGGAATCTTGAGGAGATAGGCCAGAGCCCTTCACGGGGAATCCGGCTACACTCTTAGGTTATACTTGGTGTGTTGTGTATAAGAATTTTTAGTTTGCATAAATAGTTTTAATTCCGCATTAATTCATTATTAGATTAGCTAGTCACCTATTCACCCCCTCTAGGTGATTTCAATTGGTATCAGAGCCAAGTGCTCTTGATTTGGGTCTAACAACCTAGAGTTAAAGATCCTCTTTTATAGCTAATCATAATATTTTTTTATACACACATGGATTTCATGTCACCTCCCACTTTTGACATTCTTAACATCCAAATTGGAAAGTTAAGATGTCCTTGTACCTCAAAGGCTTAGGTATTCATGTTTATCTTGCCACCATTAAGGATGCATTTTGTTTAAATGGCAAACATTTAGAGGCTAACTCAAAAGCCATTCATGCATTAAAGAGTACCCTAAATGATGAATATTTATCTAGGGTTACTAATCTTGATTCTGCTTTTTAGTTTGGAACACATAATCTCCCTTGGCGAACAAAAGCAATACTATGCGGAGAGCGACTCGGATGATGGAGGTGAAACTTCCAACTTGTGCTACATGATCCAAGGGGATAAGCCCCTTGAGGTAAATACCGAATCTGAATTAGATGAGGATGTTGACATATCTTATGATGAGCTTGAATCTTTTTGTCAACAATTTCTTGAAAAATATGACATGCTTAAAAAGGATAATAAGAAATTAAAAAATAAATTTGATTCCTTGTTAATAGAAAAAGATTTATTTCAAAATAAACTTGCATGTGTTTCAAAAGAAAATGATTTCTTGAAAAAGGAGAATATTTCCTTATCTTCAAAATTAAATAATCTTTGTGAAGGAAATAATTCTTTGAAAAATAAAATTTAGTTTGGTGGAAAAACAAAAAGAAATTGCTTTACAAGAAAACAACTCTTTGAAAAGAAAAATTATTTAAAAGAAAAGGAAAATATTCCTAAAAAGAAAAAGATTGTTGATCATGCTTTTCATGCCACAACCATTGATAAAATGAGATTAAAATTTTGAAAAATAAAATTGATTGTTTAAGCTCAACTTTGAGCAAATGTGCATTTAACCATTCTAGATTGGAAACCTTGTTTCAAAAGAAACAAGCTCCACATGTTCATGCACATCACCCACAACATGCATATGCACATTTTACACGTCATGATCACACTCATTCTCATGTGCATATTAGAGTGTACAAGAGTACACATTGCGGCCGCAAAGGCCATTTAGCAAAATTTTGTTATGATAGAGTAAATTCTTTAAATTTTGCTAATAAAAATGTTTGGGTTCCAAATAAAACTACCCCCGTGGAGCCAAAAGAAAATGGGTACCAAAATCCCCACCACTTGTGTTTGATGTAGGTGTGGGCTCTCACATGATGTGAGAGGGTTGGTGCCTTGGTGGTGGATGCATGGGCTTGATGGACACTACAAATTAATGCACCGCTATCAAGGAAGTTTGGTGGGAGACCACCATGCTTTGGAGACTTAGAGTACAGTTCATGTGATTTGGTAACTATCTCTGAACTCCTATTTTATTTACATGCTTTTTCATTGATGATTTTTAGCATGTTCATGTTTTGTGCTTCATGTGGTAAATACTTGTTTAGATGTACTTTTTTGTCAAAACTTGTGTCTATATTTGTACAAGTAGTGAGTAACATTTGATTCATATATGTTTGTACTTCATTGCTCATTTGTACTTATTACATATACAAGTATAGCCTAATTTTTGATGATTCTCTCATTTATACTTGTTTTGCCTATTTATGCACATGTTTTTGCTTCAGTATATGTATTTTTGTCCAAATCTAATAAATATACATGAATACCCTTGAGTCACTTGCCTTTATGCAAGTTACTATTATGGACTCTTTTTTATGTTTGGGATATGTATGCATATTGTTAACTTTGGATAATTCATACATATGCCTTGAAGGCTTATTTTTAAAGAAAAATAAAATTTTATGATTTTCATATTTGTTTAATAAAAAGATATTCATGTTTGTTTTGAGCCTTATTGACTTTTTTCATGAAAATGGTAATTACATGATTATTGTGCACTCACACTTCATTTGTTTATTCATGACTTTGTTTTATGAACAATTTTTGAGGTTTATAGATTTCGAGTGTCAACACTTATGTATTGGTATAATTCATGAGATACACATGATATGTTTTGTTTTCCGGTTTGAAGGATCTTTAACTAGTTTTTTAAAAACTATTTTAACTAGTTATTTATTCTTCATTTGGTAGTGTTTTCAATTTACAACTATTTTCAAATCTATTTTTGAAAACTTCTACCTATAAGGGCGGATGGATGGGCGATCATGCCTTGTATGCCTTAGTGGGAATCTTTTATCATGTGCCTAAATAGGGTGGTTATTTATGAGCTATACACTTGATGCTCATTGTGTTTTTCAATTGGTATCACAATTGATATTTATTTTGTATGCTCACTATTTTTCTTATATATGTATGCTTCAAATTTTCAAATAATTTCAATTTCTTTTGGTATTTTCATTTTCATACATATATATGATTTGATTGTGCTTGATTTACTATAGCCTTACTTGTTTAAAGCACAAATTATGTTTATGCTGAAAGTACACCTAGTGGGGGGGGGTGAATAGGTGTACGGCTAATTTAATGAACTAAATGCAGAAATTAAAAAACTATTGCAACTACACTTAGTGCAACCAACGAGTGCAGCCGAATTCCCGGTGAAGGGCTCTGGACTAACTCCTCTTGATTCCTCTGAATAAGAGTTGAGGCGCTATATGAAGCTCTCGTGGTTAAGCACAAGTAAGGCACACACAAACAAACCAAGCATATAATGGATATATGACAATATGAGAGATGCAAGGCACAAAAATAAAAGAGAGAGAGAGATAAGAGTCAATGGATCAAACACAAACAAAAAGATGTGTTTCGAGGCTCGAGCACCCAGCTCTACGCCCCGCCTTCACTGAGAAGGATTTCCAATCCACTAACTTGTCCACCTAGGACTCTTACATAGGGAACCTCCACCGAGGATTTGGAGCAATACAATAACCGGGAGTACCCAACTCCTCTCTGAACCGAATACAACCTCTCACAGAGGCAATGCACAACCACCTCACACAAGAGGGGTAGGCCCTTAGCCAAACAACCACAATCACCTCTTCACAAAGAGGGATACAAATCCAACACCAACTCCACCTCTCACTAGAGGGAGCAATACACAATCTCAACCTCTCACTAGAGGGATCCAACCACCACTCCAAATCAACCTCTACCCAAGAGGGATATCAACAAAGTAGGAGGTTACAATCAAGGTGGTCTATCTCAACCACAAACAACCTTTTCCACAAATACAAGATCCTATAGATAGGATAGAATAATATGGCTCAAGTGTGGAAAACAAAGTGTTTTGATCAAAGAAAATCACTTGGGAAAAACACCAAAAAGATATGAAATTTTTAGACCAAAAACCATTCCCAAAAGACTATTTTCTTTGAATTTTCAAACACTTTAAATATAAATAAGAGATCAAGAATTTTAAACCCAAAACTTTTTGCTTAAAACACTAGAAGAGATCTGAAATTTTTTCACTCTAAAAACTTAACCAAAACTGGCCTCAATTTGGGGTATTTATAACCCCTAACAAAAACTAGCTGTTGGGGCTGTTTTTCAGCCCTGGCGGCTGGAGGTCGACCGGCCCGGTCGACCGCCAACGGTCAAAAATTTGACCGTTGGAGCTTTCCGGTCGACCGCCCGGTCGACCATGCCAATTCAGAGAGCAAGCTCTCTGGCCGGTCGACCCTCGGTCGACCGTCCAAGCCTTACGGTCGACCGGTCGGTCGACCGCCCCCACCCGAGAGTGGGGTACTTTCAGTCGGTCGACCGCTCTCATCGACCGGCCCAAGTGGCTGGCCAGCGTGCACATTTTGTGTACGTCGGTCGACCGGTCCGGTCGACCAACTCTGGGTCCGGTCGGCCGCCAGAGCCTGGCAGGCAGCATTAAGGGACAGAAAACTTGAGTTTTTAATATTCTATAAAATCCCAAAAAAACTCTAAAATCCACAAAAATCAGTTCTTATATTATCTTTGATATACAAACATGTGTGAAAAATTTCAACACATATTTCAAACAATTTGAACCATTTTTGTGTTATGGAAATTTTGCCGAAAACAAAAATCCGTATTTTCTAAAACTTTGATTTTTCAAATGAAAATACGTTTTGTCCAAAACTCATCCAAATACAAAAACATGATATAGAAACAACTTTGAAGCATGTTGCATATGGATATAAGTCCAATATACATAAAAGATATATATATATATATATATCATATATATATATATATATATATATATATATATATATAATATATATATATATAATATATATATATATATATCATTGTTTTTGACTAAAAGTCCAAAAATATATGTTTGTTAAAATACCAAAACACCAAACTCATGAAATAGACTATCAAACTAAGTTTGTTTAAATAGTTGAAGCATAGATGTATATAGAACAAATCTAATATTCAATAAACCATGTAAACTTGTATTGATTCTATCTATTCATGAAAACCATATCGGTTAAACAAAACCGAAAATCGATAAACATGAAAACTGAAACAAGTGTGTGTGTTGTGAACTTGAGCATATCACACTATCTAGTCTTTACAAATGGATCTAAAATAAAAACTAAATTATGTACCGAGGTCTTCTTGTAGAGCGCCGTCTCCAAGTTGACTCGATCCAAACCGTGATCCGCCGAGCTTGACTCCAACGAGTGCTAAATATGATCTTGACGCTCGGCCTCTTGAATCACCATGTGAGAAGCTCCAATACACCTTTGTTGAAGCTAATCACCTACTAATATCTTGGTTAAGTATCTGAAACTAAACATCACAAGATTATTAGTAAACATAACTACATGAGTTAATCATCATCAAAACTAGAGTGGAAGGCCTCTGGGCCAACATATGCTAAGCTTGTCTTGTATCTTAATTTCATTTGGTATCTCAATTGGTATTTTAATAAGCTTATACATTATTTCAATTGATATTTAATTAGGTATCAAAATATGCTTCATATTATACCATTTACTTGATATCAAAATTTACAATAGACTTCAATTGATATCAATATGTTCCAATTTAAATTGGGTTTCGGTTTCAATTGGTATAAAAAATGTTTTACCTTTCATTTGGTATCAAAATTTACCATATATTTCAATTGGTATAAAATATTTTCTTTCATTGGTATCAAAATTTACAAATGTTTCAATTTCATTTGATATCATTTTAATCAATTTCAAATGGTATCAAAATTTGTTTAAGTATTATCAAAATTTGTGTTAAAAATGTTTTGATATGTATTGTCTATATACAAGGGGAGCTTAATATCTCTTCTATATATAGATTCATGTTGAGTGTATCTTCTATTGAGGAGCTTGACATCTCTTCTTTATATGATACACGTGTGTAGGGGGAGCTTCACATCTTCACTTATGCATTGTATATTATGTTTTATGTGAGTTAGGGCTATGTCATCCCTTCTTCATGTAATACTTGTATGCAGGAAAGCTAACTTAGCGTCTTCCTCTTCATGAATGTATATCGCATATATATCCTTATTCTTGATTTGTTTTATTTTACCTCTTTGTTGATGATTGACAAAAAGGGGGAGAAAGATTTTGAGTTTATATATGCATATTTGAGTTTTTTGCATATATTGAGTTTATGCATCTTTTGTTTTTACAAAATGGGGAGAATATTTTTGAAAGTTTAAAACAAAAGGGGGAGAAGGTTTTTTGGGAAAAAGAATTTTGGATGTTTGCATGTTTCTCTCACCTTGTTGATGCATATATACATGTTTAGTTTCATGTACTTCATTGCAATATCTATTTGTTTATTGTTATGCATGAGTTAAGGGGGAGCTTCTATGAAGCTTAACTTTAATCCATGTAATATAACTCCATGAGTTTTGTCATCATCAAAAAGGGGGAGATTATTAGCTCAAAGGCCCATCACTCTAGTTTTGATGATAATTAACTCATTTAGTTATAGTACTAATGATCTTGTGTTTATGTAGTCTCAGATTTGTGATCAAGATCTTAGTAGGTGTTTTAGCTTCAACAAAGGATCTAAAGTCGTATTTTGGAGCTACACGTGTTGATTCAAGAGCTTGTGCATCAAGACCACATCAAGTACTCAAGAGGAGTCTACCTCATTGGATCATGGTTGGACCAAGTTAAGAGGAGAAGAAGATTTTCAAGTGAAGACCTTCAAGAGAAGACTTAGGTCTAGGTTTGTTAATAGTATGATTTTATTTTTAGATAAAATATAAAGGATAGATTAGTTGGTGGAATGCTCAAGTATTATATACACTCACACACAAGATTTATATGTGTTTTCATAAAAGAGATTTCGTTTTGAAACATACCGTTTGGTTTTTTAAGCTTCAATATATACATATGTTTTTATCAAAACTTCATTTTAGTGCTTAATAATAAAAACATAGATATTTCATCATATATGTGTAGTGGATCTTATCCATACACACTAAGCTTTAAAAGTGTTTAGAATATCATGTTTTCATATTTGATGGAGTTTTGGAAAAATCGGTTTTCAATTTGGAAAAATTAATTTGGAAAAATACGGTTTTTGTTTTAAGCCAAAATTTTCATAACACAAAAATAGTTCAAAATTTTTGTAACATGGTTTGATTTTTAATCAAATATGTTTTTATATCAAAGTATAATACTGGACTTATTTTTGTAGATTTTTTGTGAATTTATGGATTTTATTAAAGGTAAAAAGCCAAGTTTTTAAATCCCAAAATAGCTTTTTTGGCCTTCAGCCGGTCGACCGCATGGTCGACCATGACTGAGGTCAGTCGGCCTGGCAGTCGACCGATGTGCACAAAACGTGCACAGGTTGGGCCGGTCGACTGCACGGTCGACCGTCAGAGAGCTTCTGCTCTCTGAAAATGGCCCGGTTGACCGAGCGGTCGACCGCTGGGCCATTGCCCTGAAGGCGGTCGACCGACCTTCCCAACGGTCGAAAAATCAACCGCTGTCGGTTGACCGACGGCGACCGGGACAGCAGTGCAGACTGCTGACTAGGCCTCCAACGGCCATATTTTGGAGCCTATTTATATGGGGCTCCCATGGACTATTTTTTACAAGATTTCAAGTAGGTTTTCAAGCTTGTTTTTGATGCATCTTTTAGTGTTTATTTCCACTTGTTTAAGAGCCAAAATTGCCATATCAAAAGGAGAGATTTTCAAGAGTGTTTTTGTAAATGAATTTTCTTTGAGTTTTTCACTACATATTCCATCCTAGTTTTTCTCACACATACTTGAGCTTTCCATTGCTATATTCATCCTATAGGAGAGTTGTTGTGAGAGTGGTTTTAGGTGATCAAAGTGTTTAGATCACCAAGAGTTCTATTCTTGTATTTGAGGAGGCGGATTTGCAGGTTCACGGTGTTTCGAGTTCTAGTGAGAGCTCCGTATAGAGGTGCGGCCTCGGCAAGCTTGCGTGCTTGCGGTGTGTTTTTGTTCTTGCGGGAACAAGTGAGGGGACTAGTGAGTCCAAGAGTTCTAGTGTGAACTCCTTGTAGGTATTGCGGCATCGAGTGATCCGTGGGATCATTTTTAGTGAAAATCTTTCATAGTGTTGAAGGCGGGGACGTAGAGCAAGTGTGCTCGAATCTCAAAACAAATCTCCCGTGTTTGTGATTGCTCTCTCTATCTTTCACTTGTGTTTATATCTTGTATGCACTTATTGTCATATTCATTACTTGCTTGATATATTCTTGTGCTTATATTGATATATGCTTGGGGATTGTTTGCTCACACTTGTATTCAACTAAGAGAGCCAAAGCGGCACCTCAACTCTTATCTAGAGGAATCTTGAGGAGATAGTCCAGAGCCCTTCACGGGAATCCGGCTACACTCTTAGGTTATACTTAGTGTGTTGTGTATAAGAATTTTTAGTTTGCATAAATAGTTTTAATTCCGCATTAATTCATCATTAGATTAGCTAGTCGCCTATTCACCCCCTTCTAAGGTGATTTCAATTAGTATTAGAGCCAAGTGCTCTTGATTTGGGTCTAAAAACCTAGAGTTAAAGATCCTCTTTTATAGCTAATCATAATATTTTTTTATACTCACATGGATTTCATGTCACCTCCCACTTTTGACATTCTTAACATCCAAACTTGGAAAGTTAAGATGTCCTTGTACCTAAAAGGCCTAGGTATTCATGTTTATCTTGCCACCATTAAAGATGCATATTGTTTAAATGTCAAACATTTAGAGGCTAACTCAAAAGCCATCATTGCATTAAAGAGTACCCTAAATGATGAATATTTATCTATGGTTGCTAATCTTGATTCGGCTTTTGTAGTTTGGAACACTATAGTCTCCCTTGGCGAACAAAAGTAATACTATGCGGGGAGCGACTCGGATGATGGAGGTGAAGCTTCCAACTTGTGCTACATGGTCTAAGAGGATAACCCCCTTGAGGTAAATACTGAATCCGAATTAGATGAGGATGTTGACATGTCTTATGATGAGCTTGAATCTTTTTGTCAATAACTTCTTGAAAAATATGACATGCTTAAAAAGGATAATAAGAAATTGAAAAAAAATTTGATTCCTTGTTAATAGAAAAAGATTTATTTCAAAATAAACTTGCATGTGTTTCAAAAGAAAATGATTTCTTGAAAAAGGAGAATATTTCCTTATCTTCAAAATTAAATGATCTTTGTGAATGAAATAATTCTTTGAAAAATAAAATTAGTTTGGTGGAAAAATAAAAAGAAATGCTTTATAAGAAAATAACTCTTTGAAAAGAAAAATTGTTTTAAAAGAAAAGAAAAATGTTCTTAAAAAGAAAAAGATTGTTGATCATGCTTTTCATGCCACAACCATTGATAAAAATGAGATTAAAATTTTGAAAAATAAATTGATTGTTTAAGCTCAACTTTGAGCAAATGTGCATTTAACCATTCTAAATTGGAAACCTTGTTTCAAAAGAAATAAGCTCCACATGTTCATGTACGTCACCCACAACATGCATATGTACATTTTACACGTCATGATCACACATCATTCTCATGTGCATACTAGAGTATACAAATGTACACATTGCGGCCGCAAAGGCCATTTAGCAAAATTTTGTTATGATAGAGTAAATTCTTTAAATTTTGTTAATAAAAATGTTTGGGTCCAAATAAAACTAACCCCCGTGGACCCAAAAGAAAATGGGTACCAAAATCCCCGCCACTTGTGTTTGATGTAGGTGTGGGCTCTCACATGACGTGAGAGGGTTAGTGCCTTAGTGGTAGATGCATGGGCTTGATGGACACTACAAATTATTGCACTGCTATCAAGGAAATTTGGTGGGAAGACCACCATGTTTTGGAGACTTAGAGTGTAGTTCATGTAATTTGGTAACTATCTCTAAACTCCTATTTTATTTACATGCTTTTTCATTGATGATTTTTAGCATGTTCATGTTTTGTGCTTCATGTGGTAAATACTTATTTTGATGTAGTTTTTTATCAAAACTTGTGTCTATATTTGTACAAGTAGTGAGCAATATTTTATTAATATATGTTTGTACTTCATTGCTCATTTATACTTATTACATGTACATGTATAGCGTAGTTTTGATGATTCTCTCATTTATACTTGTTTTGCCTATCTATGCACACATTTTTATTTCATGTGTATGTATTTTTGTCCAAATCTAATAAATATACATGTATACTTTTGAGTCACTTGCCTTCATGCAAATACTATTATGGACTCTTTTTTTTGTTTGAGATATGTATGCATATTGTTAGCTTTGGATAATTCATACATATGCCTTGAAGGCTTATTTTTAAAGAAAAATAAATTTTTATGATTTTCATATTTGTTTGATAAAAAAATATTCATGTTTATTTTGAGCCTTATTGACTTTTTTTCATGAAAATGCTAATTACATGATTATTGTGCATCACACTTCATTTGTTTATTCATGACTTTTTCATGAACAATTTTTGAGCTTTATAGATTTCGAATGTCAATACTTATGTATTTGGTATGATTCATGAGATACACATGATATATTTTGTTTTCCGGTTTGAAGGATCTTTAACTAGTTTTTCAAAAACTACTTTAACTAGTTATTTATTCTTCAATTGGTAGTATTTTCAATTTACAATTATTTTCAAATCTATTTTTGAAAACTTCTACCCTATAAGGGCGGATGGATGGGTGACCATGCCTTGTATGCCTTATTGAAAATCTTTTATCATGTGCATAAATAGGGTGGTTATTTATGAGTTATACACTTGATTCTCATTGTGTTTTTCAATTGGTTTCACAATTGATATTTATTTTGTATGCTCATATATTTTCTTATATATGTATGCTTCAAATTTTCAAATAATATCAATTTCTATTGGTATTTTCATTTTCATACATATATATGATTTGATTGTGCGTGATTTACTATAGCCTTACTTGTTTAAAGTACAAATTATGTTTATGCTAAGCTTGTCTTGTATCTTAATTATCAATTGGTATCTCAATTGGTATTTTAATAAGCTTATGCATTATTTTCAATTGATATTTAATTTGGTATCAAAATATGCATTATATTATACCATTTATTTGATATAAAAATTTACAATAGACTTCAATTGATATCAATATGTTTCAATTTCAATTGGGTTTCAATTTCAATTGGTATCAAAAATGTTTTACCTTTCATTTAGTATCAAAATTTACCATATATTTCAATTGGTATAAAATATTTTCTTCGTTGGTATCAAAATTTACAAATGTTTCAATTTCATTTGATATCAAATTTCCAATTTCAAATGGTATCAAAATTTGTTTAATTATTATCAAAATTTGTGTTAAAAATGTTTTGATATGTATTGTCTATATGCAAGGGGAGCTTAATATCTCTTCTATATATAGATTCATGTTGAGTGTATCTTTATTGAGGAGCTTGACATCTTTTCTTTATGTGATACACGTGTGTAGGGGGAGCTTCACATCTCCACTTATGCATTGTATATTATGTTTTATTTGAGTTAGGACTTTGTCATCTCTTCTTCATGTAATGCATGTATACAGGGAAGCTAACTTAGCGTCTTCCTCTTCATGAATGTATATCACATATATATCCTTATTCTTGATTTGTTTTATTTTACCCCTTTGTTGATGATTGACAAAAAGGAGGAGAAAGATTTTTAGTTTATATATGCATATTTGAGTTTTTGCATTTATTGAGTTTATGCATCTTGTGTTTTTACAAAATGGAGAGAATATTTTTGAAAGTTTAAACAAAAAGGGGAGAAGGTTTTTTGGGAAAAAGATTTTGGATGTTTGCATGTTTCTCTCACCTTGTTGATGCATATATACATGTTAGTTTCATGTACTACATTGCAATATCTATTTGTTTATTGTTATGCATGAGTTAAGGGGGAGCTTCTATGAAGCTTAACTTTAATCCATGCATATATAACTCCATGAGTTTTGTCATCATCAAAAAGGGGGAGATTGTTGGCCCAAAGGCCCATCACTCTAGTTTTGATGATGATTAACTCATATAGTTATAGTACTAATGATCTTGTGTTTATGTAGTCTCAGATTTGTGATCAAGATCTTAGTAGGTGTTTAGCTTCAACAAAGGATTTAAAGTCATGTTTTGGAGCTAGCACGTGTTGATTCAAGAGCTTGTGCATCAAGACCACATCAAGTACTCAAGAGTAGTCTAGCTCATTGATCATGGTTTGGACCAAGTCAAGAGGAGAAGAAGATTTTCAAGTGAAGTCCTTCAAGAGAAAACTTGGGTCTAGGTTTGTTATTAGTAAGATTTTGTTTTTAGATAAAATGTAAAGGATAGATTAGTTGGTGGAATACTCAAGTATCATATACACTCACACACAAGATTTATATGTATTTTCATAAAAGAGATTTCATTTGGAAAAATACCGGTTTGGTTTTTAAGCTTCAATATATACATATGTTTTTATCAAAACTTCATTTTAGTGCTTGATGATAAAACATAGATATTTCATCATATATGTGTAGTGGATCTTATCCATACACACTAAGCTTTAAAAGTGTTTAGAATATCATGTTTTTATATTTGAAGGAGTTTTGGAAAAATCGGTTTTCAATTTGGAAAAATCAATTTGGAAAAATACGATTTTTGTTTTAAGCCAAAATTTTCATAACACAAAAATAGTTCAAAATGTTTGTAACATGGTTTGATTTTTACTCAAACATGTTTTTATATCAAAGTATAATACTGAACTTATTTTTGTAGATTTTTTGTGAATTTATGGGATTTTATTAAAGGTAAAAAGCCAAGTTTTTAAATCCCAAAACAGATTTTCTGGCCTTCAGCCGGTCGACCACACGGTCGACCATGACTGAGGTCGGTCGACCTGGCGGTCGACCGACTTGCACAAAATGTGCACAGGTTGGGCGGGTCGACCGCACGGTCGACCGCCAGAGAGCTTCTGCTCTCTGGAAATGGCCCGATCGACCGAGCGGTCGACCGCTGGGCCATTGCCCTGAAGGCGGTCGACCGGCTGGTTGACCGACCTTCCCAACGGTCAAAAAATCGACCGTTGGTAGTTGACCGGGCGGTCGACCGACAGCAGTGCAGACTGCTGACTATGCCTCCAACGACCATATTTTGGAGCCTATTTATATGGGGCTCCCATGGACTGTTTTTTATAAGATTTCAAGTTGGTTTTCAAGCTAGTTTTTGATACCTCTTTTAGTGTTTATCTCCACTTATTTAAGAGCCAAAATTGCCATATCAAAAGGAGAGATTTTCAAGAGTGTTTTGTAAAAAGATTTTCTTTGAGTTTTTCACCACATATTCCATCCTAGTTTTTCTCACACATACTTGAGTTTTCCATTGCTATATTCATCCTATAGGAGAGTTGTTGTGAGAGTGATTTAGGTGATCAAAGTGTTTAGATCACCAAGAGTTTTATTCTTGTATTTTAGGAGGCGGACTTGCGGGTTCGCGGTGTTTCGAGTTCTAGTGAGAGCTCGGTGTAAAGGTGCGGCCTGGGCAAGCTTGCGTGCTTGCAGTGTGTTTGTTCTTGCGGGAACAAGTGAGGGGACTAGTGAGTCTAAGAGTTCTAGGGTGAACTCCTTGTAGGTGTTGCGGCACCGAGTGATCCGGTGGGATCGTTTTTAGTGGAAATCCTTCATAGTGTTGAAGGCGGGGGCGTAGAGCAAGTGTGCTCGAACATCAAAACAAATCTCCCGTATTTGCGATTGTTCTTTCTCTATCTCTCACTTGTCTTTATATCTTGTATGCACTTATTGTCATATTCATTACTTGCTTGATATATTCTTATGCTTATATTGATATATGCTTGGGGATTGTTTGCTCACACTTGTATTCAACTAAGAGAGCCAAAGCGGCACCTCAACTCTTATCTAGAGGCATCTTGAGGAGATAGTCCAGAGCCCTTCACGGGGAATCCGGCTACACTCTTAGGTTATACTTAGTGTGTTGTGTATAAGAATTTTTAGTTTGCATAAATAGTTTTAATTCCGCATCAATTCATTATTAGATTAGCTAGTCACATATTCACCCCCCTCTAGGTTATTTCACTGCGTTGGATGGGTCTACTATTTATACAGGTAGTTTCTCTTGGATAAGGCTACAAAGTCCAGCTCTATTTAAATATTTAACCGTTTATCTCAGAAGCGGTTAGAGCTGAACATCCATATTTGAATTTGTTGAGCGAGTGTTCATCTTTATCTGGTAGTCTTTATCTAGATGTAAATGTGGTTGATCAGTTCCCAAGTGGTAACTGCCAAGTTTAAATGGAGATTTGGATTAGAGATAGGGATTCTCATAACTGATTTTATCTCTTTTTTCTAACTACCTAAACTGCTCGGAGTTTGAATTGAACGAGGACTGTCACTCAGAGGTTTTGAAAGCGACCACGTGTCGCGCGCCTGTTTGATGCTAAATGGATACATGGCATGATCTTGAGAGGGTCGAAAACAGACCACTCAAAACCCCCCTACTTCTCTCTTTGGAGGAGGTCGAAAACCTTCCCGCGGGACTTATGGGTTCCCAAAAACTCTGAGAGAGGGGAGCAGACTTCCTGAGTCTGGACTTGGATTAATCGTTGTCACTTCGATCTTTGTCCTGTTGTTTTCCATTGAAAAATTCGATTCAGGGAAAACTTACAAAAAGGGGTCGAGGAGCGAAATTACAAGTAATAGAAATTGAAATTACAAGTAGATCTCCTCTGAGATTTCTGGGGGGAATGTGCCGGTAGGAATCTGATCAGTGCGTGATCACTTTATCCCTTTGATGATGTGACCGATCAGATGATCGGACTGCCTCCTAATAAAACTCCCTTCTCGCTTGATTCGGGGAATCGGAGAACAGAAGATCAGTAGAACCCTTTTGCTAGGAATTCTGCTCTTTTCGAGTCAATTTTTCTCTCTCTGTCGTTCTTCTGTCCCTGTGTCTAGTAAGGGACTATTTATAGCCAAAAGTGGGGTGTAACCGCCCCCTTGAATTCAGCAAGGCTGAGTCAGCCATTAACTTCGCGCGAGGCTCATAAATGACCTTGTCGCGAAGCTCTTTGCGAGCTTCTGGCGAAGCTAGAGGGTTCGTGTGAACATCCTCTTGCCGTTATGGCTGATTTGTCTCCACTTAATGTGGGACGAAGTGTGCGGGTGTAACCGCCCACTTAAAGTGGCGTTAATCCCATTAAATTAGTGGGGTTCACTCATTAATCCCTCGTGAGTTTTGAAACGGTCAATTTGATGACCTGGCAAAGCTCACTGTGGAGCCGGATCACGCGAAGCTAGATCATGCAGAGCTGGATCCTGCGGAACTAGCTTCGGCGAAGCTAGATTATGCGAAGCTAGCTCATGCGAAGCTAAGGCTTAGCTTATAGTTTCAGGCGAAGATGCCTTCAGAGCCTCGTGCGAAACTTAGACTCAGCTCATAGCGGAGTATGACTCAGCTAGGGTATAAGGCTTCTGGCGCGAAGCTCCTAATTCAGCCCTTGGCGGGGCTAAATGGAAAGCTTCAGGCGAAGCTAATAGTTAGCCTCAAAGCGAGGCTATCAACCAAGCTCAGGCGAGGCTGTTAGTTCCATGCGGAGCTATGAAGCTTATCTTGGGATTATACCACGCTAAGTATAGCGTCTTAGGCCTGCTTGGGTCTCTTCAAAGGCAACTTTGGCTTACTATCTGGTTTACTGGATTAGTAATGTCCATATTACTGCCTCATCTCTGGTCATCAGCTTGTCTTCGACTTATCTTTTGTAGATGTCGATAAGTTAGACGTTGTTCAGACCGGCTGAAGTTGAATGCGGGAGTTCTGTCTTTTTCTAATGTCAACAAGACCCCCTTCAAAGTTTTCGTGAATTTGTAATGGAATGGCTCAGATTTTGAAATACTTTAAACTACTTTGATTGATGGTATGTGAATGTGAACGTCTCCTGGGTAGTTGAGTTCAACTTTGCCTTTAACCCTGCTTTCAGGCTGGAATAGGTTCGCTGAGGAATTGTAACAATCCGCTTCCGTGTAGCTTCACGCTTCTAGGTAGCTTCGTACTTCTAGGTAACTTCGCCTCTGGACTTCCTGAAGTAGCTTCGCTTCAAATCGGGTAGGACTACGAGCATTAGCCTCGCGCTCGCTATGATGGAGCGATGTTCTGTTCCCAAGGCTAACCGCTTTTGTGAGTTACGAGAGGAATCGCTCCCCTTTTCAAGGTTTGAATAACCTCCCTTGCATTTACGAGGGAGATTATTCATTCAAATAACTTCATGTGGATTCCCGTGGGAGATTATTCCCTTTCTCAAGGTCAAGCATTTGAATGCTTTAACTTCGCCCGCGCTCCCAAGCTTGAAGTGGTAGCAGCGTGGTCAGGCCGCGAGGCATATAAATAGGACTCTTATAGTCCTTCCCAGAGAAACGTACTCCTCTCTTTCTAGGATGTTTGTTTATGGCCTCTTCCCATTGCTCAAGCAAGGAGATTAAGGTCCCTGAAGTAGTGGGGACTCTTACTTTGGTTATTACCCAATCAAGAACTGGTGAGCCTCGGCCATCAGTGACTTTTAGGGAGTTTATCTCCCTTAATTTTCTTAGCTTCACCAGCTATTTTAGGGATTAAATTCCTTTTTTGTCTTCGCATTTGGCTGATTTTCAGATAAGGGTTTCAATCCTATTTTCAAGCTTCTCGGCGAAGCTAGCATTCATGCTTGATCGGACGAAAGATCTTCTATGCAGAGTTCCTGCCTTGATCTGTTAAATCTGCCATATAGGCGAGGTTTAGGACTTGGCCTCTTCAAGGTTGAGCCAATTTTGCCATGTAGGTGGGGTCAAGACTGTGTCCTTTCGGGCAAGTCTGGCCTAGCCATATAGGCGAGATTAGGGCTTGGTCCTTTTTGAGGCTTCTCCAGCCTAACTGCCTTGGGCGGGGTTAAAACTTGGCTTATGCTAAGCTAGTCTATCATTACTGTGCAAGCGAGGCTATCCTCTGCTTAGCTGAAATCCATCTTCAAGGCACAACTGGATAGCTTCGCCCAAAGAATTTTGACTTAGCATTCCATCCCTTTCCCTTTGCATTTTTTTTTATTTAATGCTAACTTGTTTTCTGTTTGCATTGCAGTGAAGTATGCTCCCCATTCCTTCATTTTGATGAAAGAGACCAAAAACTTGCCTCTTAATTTTCAAGTTGAAGCTTTGATCATAAGCAGGAAGAACATACTGGAGCAGCTGGTGCGCGTTCCAAGAGAAGGCTGGCAACCGTTTATCTGAGATGATCCACTTCGGGAAGGGATTGGTAATCACTTATCCGAGATGATCCACTTCGGAAAGGCGGACGTCACCAGTAAGGTCTTGGATCCTTTATTTACCAATTTTGTTTAAGGAGGATCCAGCTTTCTGGTGGCAACCTATCCTTTGCCAATTTTCATCAAAGAAGATCCAGCTTCTTGATGGCAAACTCTGCCATTAAGTGAAGGATTACGCCCTTGTGCAGGAGGAAGACCTTTCGTGTCCAGTTGGGATGGTTCATCACCCTGAAAGTAGATAGGACAGTAATGATTCTATTGTATGAAAGACAATCTTGATGTAGTATCAATGTATCTTTACTTTTGAATCAATAAAAAGTAATTTTATTTGACTCCTTTGTTGTATTTCTAACTTGTTTTATCTTCTGAGTTTGCAATTCTTAAACAAGAAAGGAAATAATGATATACCTAATCTAGTCAGATGAACTGATAGGATTAGTTACTAAATTGCTCGACTCAAATCATGCTGAGCTGAGGTTGGAAAAGAATGAGCTTGACGATCTTTACTGTTCAGAGGTAAATATTAACATAACAGATTAAAGATCATCAGATTTATGAGTAGGTTATGATGAATTAGGCACCACAACCTGTGATAGTTCCACTTGAACTAAGACAAATGAAGTCTAGGATTTGCTAATTAAAAGCGACAAACTAGACATGAGAAATTCTGCCATTCAGACGTGATAATGGACATGATGACAAAATGGAGATGAACCCGATTTAAGGGATCCGTCTATTCGGAGGTGATAACCTGGACGTGATAGACTAAGACACACTAAACTTCGAATCTGCTGTCAGAGGTAATCGTATTAACTTGGTAGCTAGTCCACAAGGGACTGCAAAGATAGATTGGATCTAAGGTCTTGTTGGTTCAAAGGTGGTTGACTGGACACGACCAACTAAGGGACCTCAGATTTACAATCTGCTGTTCAGAGATAATGTTAACATGACAGTAAGAACTCCCGGCCCTGACAGGGAAAGGAGAACAAAATTATGGACTCATCTGTTCAGAGGTGGTAAGCTGGACGTGACAGTTGAAGTACCATAGGAAAGAGAGATCTAGGTACTCGCCGGTTCAGAGGTAATATGAACATAATCGATTGGGAGTTGCTAGACCTAGAACCCTGCCGTTCAGAGGTGGCAAACTGGACATAACGACAAAGGAATAGTCCTTGCTGGACTGAAAGATGAGACTTGATTATCTGTCGGTTCAGAGGTAATAATGGACATAACCGATTGAGAAACCACAAAGCTCAGGAATATTACCGTTCAAAGGTGACAAGCTGGACATAACGGTCAAAGGAATAATCCCCTTGGGGGAAGTAAGATTTATGAATTAATTCTGTGAAAAATTGATATATCCTTTGGATATTTTTGGAAGAAGTTGTCAGGGGTATATTGTTAACATGACAACCAAGAAAGTCCATTGGGGACTGAGAGGGAAATAATAGACTTTGAAGAAAGTCTACTTAGAAAATCGCTGGGGAGTTATATGAATTCCATAAGAGATCATATGTCAGAGGTAATCATTAACGTGATAAAAAGAACTCTGTGGGGGTTCAGTAGGGAAGAGGTTATTCCCTAAAAAGTTGTCAGAGGTAATCATTAACGTAACAACAAGAACACTTGCTGGGGATTTAGAAGGAGATTTTGTCAGAAACAATTGTCACAGCTTCTTTGCTTAGGGATTTGTAAAGCAACATGTCAGAGGTGTGATGTTAACTTGACAAGGATTCATTTACTGTTAGAGGTGTTTGAACATAACAGCAATTTGAGTAGACCTGTCATTCTATTGAAGAGAATGACAAGTGGAGTTTGATCTGCTGGGGATGTTGATTTTATCCACCAGGGAGTAAGTTAGAATTTTACTATCAGAGGTTTAATGTTAACATGATAGGTTTGACTCGTCATTTCGCCAGGGAAATGAGTACCTTTTTAAGTGGTCCTACCATTCTATGGATGGGAATTGGTAAGTGACTTTGAAGGGGAATCAAATGGGAACAGGTCCCTTGGGATTTTTAGCAAATCCTTAGCTGTCAAAGGATTTGATATACCTTTACCAACTACCGTTTGAGTTGGGCTAGCCATGCTATTCCCCTCAGCATGATGAGTTGTCAAGGACTTATGTTGGGCTTAAAGGCCAACATTTTCCTCTATCCTTAACCATTAGAGGCGTTGGATCATTTTGCTATTTTGATTAACGTAATGCTTCCCCTGGGTTTCCACTCTGTAGGTAAGCTGGGGATTAAAGAAGTGGACATGACTTCTGTGATATCTCGATTTGAAGATTGTCATCCGTCATGAACTCTCTGCCAATCCTTAGCTTGTTTCCATATTGGAAAGATTCTGCAAAAAGACGTGTCACGAACCTTCTTTAATGAGTTCAACTTGGCAAGATAAGTCATCAGATAAACCCATTTGTGTTTGTCATTCGATCGGCCACCATGTTCTTGATATGGACGTGAAAATAGTGGAAAGGTTCTGCCAAAGGATGCGTCACGAACCTTCTTTTGTCGTAGAGTCGAGCCTCGATCGATCGAAACGAAGTAGGGGTATGCCACCGTTTTTCATAGAAACGTCAGGTTAAATAAACCATCTGCTGCAACTATTGTTTAGGCATGCTTGACTTCAAAATATGACCTATTCTTCTAAATTGAAGATAGGTACATATTTACATACCAGAGAAGAGTGACAAGGATAAAACAACTTGACATCTCGTTTCTTCTTTAATATCAACGGTGCTCGACTGGCTCGACGCTAGTCGACCATGAATTGGAGAAGAGTGATAAGGCTAAAACCGAAGTTCATAACCTTAATTCTTCTTTAATGCAGCCGGTGTTCGATCGGCTTGACAGTGGTTTATGGCAGTGTGATCCCATTAGAGAAAGAGAAGAGCGCTCTTTCTAAATGTCTCGGATATGAAGGCCTTGATCAGAGGTGTAATGTTAACTTGATCATGAGAAGGATCCTATCAAGGGTAATACTTCTTTAAGAACCTGCCGTTGATCGGCATCATGAGTATGTCACCGTCTGAAGTCATAAGGCGATATGCTCCATTTGAATAGACTGTTTCTATCACAAACGGTCCTTCCCATTTGGGCTGAAATTTGCCTTTGGTTTTGTGCATTATGATTATCGATCGTCTGACGGCTAAAACCAAATCTCCTTTCTGGAAGACCCTTTGCTTAACCTTCTTATTGAAGGCCTTCGAGATTCGCGCTTGATACAACTCAATATGTTGTTGAGCTTGTAATCGCTTCTCATCCAGGGCTTCGAGCTCTTAAAGACGTAACCGATCATTGTCCTCATTTGTCATTCTGGTCACTAAAGCGACTCATACTGACGACAGCTGGATTTCTAATGGTATGACTGCTTCGTACCCGTATACCAGGGAAAAAGGTGTATTGCCTGTCGGGGTCCAAACTGTGATTCGGTAGGCCCAAAGATATTTACCAAGCTTCTCATTCCAGTCTCGCTTATTTGATGAAATTAATTTTTTGAGTAGCTTGATAATTATCTTGTTGAATACTTCCGCCAAGTCATTAGCAGTAGGGTTATAAGCGATTGATGTCATATTCTGAATCTGGTATTTGTCACAGAACTGATAGAATGCCTGGCTCACGAATTGGGGACCGTTATCGTGGATGATCCGCCTGGGGACACCAAATCGATGGATGACATGGTGTTTGATAAAATTAACCACGTAGGAAGTTTTAACTTCCACAAGTGGTATAACTTCTGTCCACTTTGAAAAGTAATCGCTTATTGTTAAGATAAAATGGTGACCTTTTGTTGAAGAGGGGCTGATTGGCCCTATGACATCGATTCCCCATACTTCAAATGGCCACGAAGTAACAGTTAGATGGAGCAACTCTGGAGGCTGATGTATGAAGTCCGCATGGATTTGGTAGGCTTTACACCTTCGTGCATATTGGATGGAATCGGCTATCATGGTCGGCCAATAATATCCAACCTTGTGTAATCAGTCCTTGAGTTTTGGACCTGGCTGATGAGCTCCGCATATGCCATCGTGCGCTTCTCTAAACACTTCTTGTGCCTCTGAATAAGAAAGGCAACGGAGGAGGATACCGTCATATGAGCGACGGTAAAGTGTCTTTACTATTGGATCATAGTAAAAACGGAGAGACATTCGTCTGATAGATGTCGCTTCTTTAGAGTCATCCGACAATATATCATGCAAAGCATAGTCAATGAGGGGAAATCGCCAATCTCTTGGTTCAAAATCTGTCGAGATGCTATGGACTTCCTTGGTTTTTAACACATGTTTAGGACAAACAAGGTGTCGAGTAGCCACTGTAAGGTGATACGTTGTGTTGATTGGTAAGGCTAACGTGGCTGCTAGTTGATTAGTCTCTAAAACTGCATATTTCATACCACATCTTCACATTTATTTAATATTAAATTTTGCTAATAACACCTCTCTTGCATGTTTCTAGGTCCATGGTGTGCAATGAAGAAGAAGACCCTAAATCACCATTTAATTGGTGATTAAAGGCCTATAAAGATAACCATTAACTTTGGATGGTGGTTTCGTCAAAAGCAGGGGGCCCAAATTCAAAACCAGCAAGTACATCCGACAGGGGGACATCCGGGAAGCGCGTAGCAGGCGGCGCTGTGCGCGTCTCCCAAGTTTTACCGCGGAAACGCGGCAAATGCCGCGTTTTCGCGGCAATCTTGTGGAGCCGCGCGCCGAGATACGACGCGCGGCTCCGTACAGCCCCTTTGGTGCCTCTTTTGCCTATAAATACCCCCTTTGTACTCTGAAGAGGGAGATATCCAGAGAGTAGTGTAGTTTTAGGGTAGTTTTCATTTCCATGTTGTAGTTTAGTTTAGGTTAGGTTAGTTCTTCTTCTTCCTCTTTGTATTTTCCATTTTGTTTTAGATCTTGTAATAGGAGAGAGAGTGATACATGAGTGGAATGCAAGAGTGATTGTAATAGAAGGTTACAAGGTATGAAAGGTGCTCTCTTTACCTCTCTTTGTTTTCTATCTAACTCTTTTTACATGTTTAGGTAATCTTTTCTCTCAGGCAACTAACTACTAACCCCCAACTAGTCTAACTTCTTCTTTGATAATCCACATGAATCTAATAGCCTCTACTTGGCCTTACTCTTGCAAGAGCCATTGATGGCTCATGATGATGGATTTTAACGCTCTAACATCTAAATCTCTAACAAGCTAACATTACTTTATTTCATGCTTGCTCTTATTGGGCTTTGATGATTTAAGTGTAGCTTGCACTTGTTGGTTGAATTTGGACGTGACAGTTGACATATGGGTCATGCTTTGAAACGCTCTTGAACCAAGGACTAGTGATGGCCAATGATACATGTGAGGCAACTATCACTATGAGGTTAGCGTGTTGGTGGAGTCATTAGTAGTTAGTAGCAGTGAGTCTTCTTTCTTTTTCACTTTATTTTAGATATAAAAAACAAAACTACAAAAACCATTCTTTTCTATGTTATCCATTTCTTTGTGTTTCACCGTACTTCTCTTTTTCATTCTTTGTTTCTGTTCTTTTCATTCTTTAAAACTTTGAAGAACCGTTAATATACATGTGAACATACCGTGTAAGCTTCTATCGCCTCCCGTCCTTGTGGATTCGACTCGTTTTAGCCTCTATGCTATAACGGAAATATCGAGGAAGCTAAAGCACATACACTAAATATCAATTTCAAAATATACACTTTTGTACGCGGTTTCCCCCGATCACTAGTGCAGCCAGAGCATCGGCCTTAGTATTTTGGGATCGGGACACATGACCGATATAAAAGCCATCAAATGAGTTAGCCATTTTGATGACTGCATGATAATAAGGTACCAAATCTCCATGACGGACCTCATATTCTTCTTTAACCTGATTAATGATCAGTTTTGAATCACCATAGGCTTCAAGATAGCGTACCCCCATTTCATGAGCGAGCTGAAGGCCAATGCATAGAGCATTGTATTCTGTCACATTGTTGGAACATGGTTCCGTCAATGAAAACGCCCTAGGAAGGACATGATTTTGTGGTGAGATAAATACAACCCCCACACCAGCAATGATCTTGCCTTTAGGGCCTATTCGTGATACTCCATTGAAGAACATCTGCCATACTTCATCCTCTAAAGTTATATTAGATTTGAAAAGCTCATCTGGAATATCTTCATGAAGTTTTGAGCTTTTCAGAATCAGATGAGCAGCCAAGAAATCCGCAAGCGTCTGGCCTTTGACCGCCTTCTGAGGGACAAAGAGCATGTCGTACTGAGACAGAAGAAGGGCCCATTTAGCTAATCTAGAATTCAGTGATCCTGGTTTCGTCATGAGAAGACGCAAAGGATTCACTCTGAAAATGATATGTATGGTTTGGCCTACCAAATAATGTCGTGTCTTCTGAATAGCAAAGACAAGAGCTAAGCATTCCTTCTCAATAGGGTTATAGCGAGATTCCGCCCCTATCAGAGTCCTGCTCAGATAATAAATAGCCTATTTGTGACCATCATCGTCCTTTTGAGCAAGCAGAGCACCGAGAGAATGGTCCATAGGTTTCACATAAAGCAGGAATGGTTTTCCTAATGTGGGAGCCACTAAGACCGGAAGTTTAGTGAGATATTTTTTGATATCCTCGTAAGCTTCTTGATAGGTTTAACCCCATACAAAAGAGACACCCTTTTTCATGAGTCGGGTGAACGGATGACAGCGGCCTGAGAGATTTGCGATGAATCTTCTGATACAAGCCAGTCCACCTTGCAGACCCCTAAGTTATTTGAGATTCTTAGGTGGATGCTGTTGGCCCAAAAGGTTACACTCTCCATTTGTTTAGAGTTTTGATGATAACAAAACAAATAAGAGCTATTTGGTACTAATTAGTTTGTTTAAGATAAGTTTTAGGTTAGTACCATATTTGGAGGCCATTGCTTAGCTATTGCAAGAACTTCTAAGTTCATGGAGCAAAGAAGGCGTTTTGCACATCAAGGAAGGAACATAGAAGAGAAGGCTCTAGCAAGGCATTGCATGGCTCAAGACTTCAAGATTGCTCAGGATTTTTCATTAGAATTATTTCTAGTTTTATAGTTTTGTTAAAGAATAGTGAATATGTTTGAAGCTCTATCACACACGTTTTTGCACATATCTTATTTCCAAAAATATTTCCTATAATATGTACAAAAATATTTTTGTATACAATCTTCTACCTACAAACTTATTTTTATGTTTTATATATATCTCTATTCAAAACTACTTTGTTTGATTTTAAATTCCCTTCAAAATTCTGTTTCAGTTTTGAATTTTGACCTGAGCCGGTCGACCGACCGGCCGACCGACCCTGTGTCAGGTCAAGTCGGTCGACCGTCCCAGTCGACCGAGGTTCTGGCAGCAGGTGCGTATCCGTGTGCACGTTTCACGGTCGACCGAGCGGTCGACCGAAACCTGCCTGACTGTAAGTCGTTTGCTCTCTGTATTTTTCGGTCGGCCGAGCGGTCGACCGAGAGCTGGCAACGGCTCTTATTTTTTGAACTTCGGTCGACCGACCGGTCGACCGAGAGAGCCGTTTGAACAGTAACGGCTATTTTTCTGAGTTGTTTTACTTTTGTCTTTTTCTTTCTAAAAGGGGTTTAAATGATATTTGCTGATCCTAATACTTCCTAATTAGCCTTAAGTGAGTTTTATCTTTTAACCCTAGCCCTCTACTATAAATAGGGGTGTTCAGGGAGAGGTTGATAACTAGAGAAATTTACAAAAATTCCAAAAGTTTAAGGCATTCAAAAGAGAATCATTTCTTGGTTTTTGTGCTGAAAATCTCTCTCATTTTCTGAAGTGTTTTTCAAAACTCTCTGATTTTATTTTCTTTTCACTTACACACAAGAGCTTCAATCCTCTCATCATTCTACAAGGATCTTTGTAAGGGAAGAGACATTTTCAAAAGAGAGTTTGTGGTCTTTTGATCACCAAGAGAGAACTTGTACTTGAGATTGTGGAGTTGGATACTCCGATGTATTTGTAACATCTTTGTGAAGTTATAGTGGTTAGAAATCCTTCTGGGGAAGGCGGGGACGTAGAGCTGGGTGCTCGAACCTCAGAAAAATTCTCGGTGTTTGCGTTTGGTTTACTTGCTCTTGCTTCTTACTTTACTTTCATTGCTCTTATTACTTGCTTTCTATTTTCATTGCAATATTCACTTGTTTTCATTCATCTTGTCAATCATAGTCCCATACAATAAGATTGCATTGTGCACCTCCAACTCATATCCAGAGGAATCACGAGGAAGGAGTTCAGACCCTTCACGGGGAATCCGGCTTCTAGTCTTGTTTTGGGAGATTGTTGCATCATAATTTTTATTTGGGCATTGATTAGCATTATCACCTATTCACCCCCCTCTAGGTGATTTTCAATTGGTATTAGAGCTTGGACTCTAGGTTTGGCTTAACATCCTTAGAGAGATCCTTAAAATTTGCTAATCAACATTTGCATTCATCCATTCATTCACTAGTAAACATGACCGATAACATCAAAACCCCTCCTAAATTTGATGGACTTAATTTTCCTATTTGAAAGGTTAGGATGACTATTTTCCTACAATCCTTAGGAAGCTTAGTAGCTAAATTCTTGACCAAACCCTATGTTGTACCCGATAGTGATGAAAGCACATGGACCGAATTTACCTTTAGAGAATATGAGGCTAACTCCAAGGCCCAAAATTCCCTTCTAACCGCCTTGAATGAGGATGACCTTACACGGGTAATTCATTGCCAATCCGCCTATGAGATTTGGCAACACTTGTTGGTCATACACGAGGGGACATCACAAGTCAAGAGAGCTAAGATAGATCTCTTGAGGTCCCAATATGAATCCTTTAAAATGATTGATGATGAATCCATTGATTGCATGATTACAAGGTTTACTAAAATCACCAATGCTCTTTCTTCTTTAGGTGATGATATTTCCAATGACCAAAAGGTGCGGAAAGTGATTCGGGCTCTTCCTTCATCATGGGAGATAAAGGCCACCATCTTAAAAGAATTGAACGACAAGGATGAAATGGATCTCATAAGTCTCATCGGCAACTTGAAGACTCATGAGATGGAAAAGAAGGAAAGAGAAGATGCCGCTCCTCAAAAGAAGAAATCTATTGCTTTCAAGTCTTCATCCACTCTTGATGACGATGAAGAAGAAGAAGAAGAAGATGAGGAGCTCTCCCTTCTTGTGCAAAATGTGAAGAGAATGTACCGGAAGAACAAGCTCAACTTTAGAAGGAAGTTGAAGGAAAAGAGGAGAGAAGAATCATTTGCTACAATTGCCGAAAGCCCGGACACATCATGGCGGATTGCCCGGATTTCAAGAAGAAGATGACTTCCTCCTTCAAGCCAAAGAAGCCGGTCGAAAAGAAAGCCTACAAAGCGACATGAGATTCGGAAAGCGAATCTGAAGATGAGGTGGACACGACGAACATGTGTTTCATGGCAAACACACCAAAGGTAACCCCACAACCTCTTGATGAAGAAGATGAATTAAGTAAAGAGGTTCTTGTACATGCTTTTGTTGAACTCTCCGAAACCTATGATAATAAAAAGATTGAATGCTCTAAATTGGAAAAGGAAGTTGCTTTTCTCAAAAATCAACTGCTATTGTTTCTAGAGAAAAAGATGAAATTTCTTCCAATCTCATTTCTACTCAAAATGAATTTAGTGCTTACAAAGTTGCATGTAAAGCAAAATTTTCTAAGATTGATGAAAAAGAAATTTCTTCTTTAAAAACTAGAATCGTTGATTTTGAAAAGGTTTGAAGGATTGTGCTTTTAACACTAAGAAACTTGAAGAAATATTTTCTAAAAAGCACACTTCTCATGCTAAAGCTTCTCATGTCAAAATTCCTCATGCTCACACTGCACACAACACTCATGCTAAATCCACACATGCTCACAAGTCACACACTCACTATGCTTTTAAATATGGTAGAGTGTATAGATGTACTTATTGTGGTAAGAATGGACATTTGGCTAAGTTTTGTTATGACCAAGTTAATAGAACAAATACTCTTGTATGGGTTCATGACACTAACACTTTAGGACCCAAGAAAATGTGGGTACCAAAATCAAGTCCTAAATTATTTGATGTAGGTACACACCAAGGCTCCAAGACGTAGGGAGCGGTGGTACCTTGATAGTGGTTGTTCAAGACACATGACATGGGATATCAACAACTTTACAACCCTATCAAGGTACATGGAAGGTGGCACCGTCACCTTCGGGGATGACTCCTAGGGCACTATCATCGGTATAGGTAACATTCAAATTGGTGCATCTCCTATTATAGAAAATGTAGTTCTTGTTGATGGTTTGATGCATAACTTGCTTAGTATTAGTCAACTTTGTGACCGTGGACTTAAAGTTGTTTTTGATGATTCTTCTTGTAAGATTTTTGATGTTAAAACTAATGATTGTATTCTCACCGGTTTTCGTGACAATAATGTTTATATCATTGACATGCTTAATTTAGATTGTTCTACTAAATGCGTGAATGCTTTTGATGAAAATTCTTGGCTTTGGCATAGAAGATTAGGACATGCATCTTTTGATCATCTTTCTAGGATTAATTCTAAGGAATTGGTGAAGGGTATACCTTACTTGAAGTTTGAGAAAGACCGCATTTGTGGTGCGTGCCAACTTGGGAAACAAACTAAGTCTTCTTTCAAACTAATCAAGGATATCATGTCTACTAGGCCATTAGAATTAATTCATATGGATCTTTTTGGACCAACTAAAACTAAGAGCTTAAATGGTAGTAGATTTGCATTTGTTTTAGTTGATGATTTTTCTTGTTTCACTTGGGTTTTCTTTTTGAACACAAAGATCAAACTTTTTCTCATCTCAAAGTTTTTCGAAAAAGGGTTGAAAAAGAAAAAGGTTTTTCGATTTTGAAAATAAGGAGTGATAGAGGTGGTGAGTTTGTTAACCAACTCTTCATGACTTATTGTGATGAAAAGGGAATCAAGCATGAAATGTCATGTCCTAGAACTCCACAACAAAATGGAGTTGTAGAAAGGAAAAAAGAACAGTTCAAGAGATGACTAGGACCATGATAAGTGAATATGACCTCCCTCAATATTTATGGGCCGAGGCCGTAAACACCGCATGCTATATTTCAAATCGTATTTATTTGTGTAAGAATTCTTCCAAAACATCTTTTGAAATGTATCATTCTAGAAAACCAAATGTTGCATGTTTTAAAGTTTTTGGATGCAAGTGTTTTGTTTTGAATACTAAAGATAACTTGGGTAAATTTGATGCTAAGGCTTATGAAGCAATCTTTGTTGGATATTCTACTACTAGCAAAGCTTATAGAGTATTCAATAGATCTTCACTTACCATTGAAGAATCCATGCATGTTAAGTTTGAAGAATCTAATGTGGTTGTTGAGAATGTTGTAGAGATTGACCCATTAGGTGAAGACATGGAGAGACTATCCTTGAAGGACTCACCCGCTCAAGAAGAAAAGTAAGAATCCATTGGTGATGTTCTAGAGGATAAAGAGGAAAGCTCTCAACCGCTTCCTAAAGCTTGGAGATATGCTACAAATCATCCCAAGGAGCTCATCTTAGGTGATGCATCTAAAGGGGAACAACTCGCTCCAAACTCCATGACTTATGTGGTAACTTTGCTTTCATTTCTTATTTTGAACCCAAAAGCATCCTCGAAGCCGAGGCGGACTCATATTGGTTGCTAGCCATGCAAGAGGAACTCAATCAATTTGAGTGCAACCAAGTTTGGCACCTTGTTCCTAGGCCCCACGATAGACCAATAATTGGTACTAAGTGGATCTTTAGAAACAAGATGGATGAGTCTGGTAATGTCATTAGGAATAAAGCTAGGTTAGTGGCCCAAGGTTACACTCAAGTTGAGGGAATTGACTTTGAGGAGACCTTTGCACCCGTAGCACGGCTTGAAGCCATACGGATGACACTAGCTTTTGCATCTTTTAAAAATTTTAAACTTTTTCAAATGGATGTGAAAAGTGCATTTTTGAATGGTTTTATAAATGAAGAAGTTTATGTTGAACAACCTCCCGGTTTTGTTGATCATGTTCATCCTAATTTTGTTTTTAAACTTGATAAAGCTTTGTATGGATTGAAACAAGCTCCAAGAGCTTGGTATGAAAGGCTTTCTAGTTTTCTCATTTCAAATGATTTTGTTAAAGGCAAAGTAGACACAACTCTTTTTACTAAGCATGTTAATAATGACATTTTAATTGTGTAAATTTATGTTGATGATATAATTTTTGGATCTTCTAATGAGTTTTTATGCAAGGAGTTTGAAAAGGTTATGCAATGTGAGTTTGAAATGTCTTCCATGGGTGAATTGAATTTCTTTCTTGGACTCCAAATCAAGCAATTGCAAGATGGGAATTTCATATGTCAAGCCAAGTACGCAAAGGAACTCGTAAAGAAGTTTGGACTTGAAGGCTCTAAAGTTTGCAACACTCCCATGGCAACTACAACCAAGCTTGATAAGGATGACCAAGGTAAAAATGTTGATATTAAATTGTATAGAAGCATGATAGGTAGTCTTTTGTATTTGACGGCAAGTAGGCCGGACATAATGTTTAGTGTGTGTCTTTGTGCTAGATTTCAATCGTGTCCCAAAGAGTCCCATCTTATTGCGGTAAAACGCATTATTCGTTATATTAAGGGCACAATTGGAATGGGTCTTTGGTATCCGAAAATCGGAGATTTCTCAATGACGAGTTATTCGGATGCCGACTATGCGGGTTGTAGAGTAGATAGAAAGAGTACTAGTGGGACATGTCAATTTCATGGTAATTGTCTTGTTTCATGGTCCTCTAGGAAACAAAATTCCGTAGCTCTCTCAACCGTCGAGGCGGAGTATGTTGCCGCGGGGGCTTGTTGTGCACAAGTCCTTTGGATGAAACATACTCTCCTTGATTATGATTTGCATTATAACCATATAAAAATATTTTGTGATAATACTAGTACTATACATATGACTAAGAATGCAAATCAACATAGTAAGACCAAGCACATTGAGATAAGATATCACTTTCTTAGAGATCATTTTGAGAAAGGAGATATAGATATTGATTATGTTTCTACTGATTTGCAACTTGCCGATATTTTCACTAAACCACTTGATTTTGCTAGATTTTCTTTTATTTGTGGTGAACTCAATGTTTGTGTTAATGATTAAAAATGTTTTTCTTAACCCTTTTTGATGTATGACAAAAAGGGGGAGAATGAGCTTATGTATGGAAATATGTAAGCTCATATGGTTTTGGTTCCATATGAGTTTATATATGTTTTTAGTTTTTGATGTGTTTTCATGAATTCTTGTATTTGAGTTTAAGTGTTTTGCAAGTGTTTTATATCATATGGTGTTTATGATTTTTAGTCTCATGGTTTTTGCTTGCAACACATATGGTTTCTCTTTGTTTAACATGGCATAATTTGAGGGGGAGCTTACACCCTCTCTTTTATTTTTGTTATAGCCTATTTGTTTTGTCATCATCAAAAAGGGGGAGATTGTTGGCCCAAAAGGTTACACTCTCCATTTGTTTAGAGTTTTGATGATAACAAAACAAATAAGAGCTATTTGGTACTAATTAGTTTGTTTAAGATAAGTTTCAAATTAGTACCATATTTGGAGGCCATTGCTTAGCTATTGCAAGAACTTCTAAGTTCATGGAGCAAAGAAGGCGTTTTGCACATCAAGGAAGGAACATAGAAGAGAAGGCTCTAGCAAGGCATTGCATGGCTCAAGACTTCAAGATTGCTCAGGATTTTTCATTAGAATTGTTTCTAGTTTTATAGTTTTGTTAAAGAATAGTGAATAGGTTTGAAGCTCTATCACACACGTTTTGCACACATCTTATTTCCAAAAATATTTCCTATAATATGTACAAAAATATTTTTGTATATAATCTTCTACCTACAAACTTATTTATATGTTTTATATATATCTCTATTCAAAACTACTTTGTTTAATTTTAATTTCCCTTCAAAATTCTGTTTCAGTTTTGAATTTTGACCTGAGCCGGTCAACCGACCGGCCGACCGACCCTGTGTCAGGTCAAGTCGGTCGACCGTCCCGGTCGACCGAGGTTCTGGCAGCAGGTGCGTATCCGTGTGCACGTTTCACGGTCGACCGAGCGGTCGACCGAAACCTGCCTGACTGTAAGTCGTTTGCTCTCTGTATTTTTCGGCCGACCAAGCGGTCGACCGAGAGCCGGCAACGGCTCTTATTTTTTGAACTTCGGTCGACCGACCGGTCGACCGAGAGAGCCGTTTAAACAGTAACGGCTATTTTTCTGAGTTGTTTTACTTTTGTCTTTTTCTTTCTAAAAGGGGTTTAAATGATATTTGCTGATCCTAATACTTCCTAATTAGCCTTAAGTGAGTTTTATCTTTTAACCCTAGCCCTCTACTATAAATAGGGGTGTTTAGGGAGAGGTTGATAACTAGAGAAATTTACAAAAATTCCAAAAGTTTAAGGCATTCAAAAGAGAATCATTTCTTGGTTTTTGTGCTGAAAATCTCTCTCATACACATTTTTGTTTTTCAAAACTCTCTGATTTCATTTTCTTTTCACTTACACACAAGAGCTTCAATCCTCTCATCATTCTACAAGGATCTTTGTAAGGGAAGAGACATTTTCAAAAGAGAGTTTGTGGTCTTTTGATCACCAAGAGAGAACTTGTACTTGAGATTGTGGAGTTGGGTACCCCGGTGTATTTGTAACATCTTTGTGAAGTTATAGTGGTTAGAAATCCTTCTGGGGAAGGCGGGGACGTAGAGCTGGGTGCTCGAACCTCGGAAAAATTCTCGGTGTTTGCGTTTGGTTTACTTGCTCTTGCTTCTTGCTTTACTTTCATTGCTCTTATTACTTGCTTTCTATTTTTATTGCAATATTCACTTGTTTTCATTCATCTTGTCAATCATAGTCCCATACAACAAGATTGCATTGTGCACCTCCAACTCATATCCAGAGGAATCACGAGGAAGGAGTTCAGAGCCCTTCACGGGGAATCCGGCTTCTAGTCTTGTTTTGGGAGATTGTTGCATCATAATTTTTATTTGGGCATTGATTAGCATTATCACCTATTCACCCCCCCTCTAGGTGATTTTCAGATGCATGCTCTAAATGGCTTTAACTTTGTCTGGGTCAAGATGAACTCCCTTTGATGTAACAATGAATCCTCGGAACTTACCACTCGAAACCCCCAAGAAGGATTTTGTAGGATTCATCTTCAGTCGATAAGCCCGCATTATGTCGAACATTGTTTTTAAGTCATGAAGATGGTCATTCTTATCGCGACTTTTGATAGCAATGTCATCAAAATAACATTCTACCGTCTTTCGGAGGTGGTTGCGAAAAATTATACTCATTACACGCTAATAAGTTGCTCCCGCATTCTTTAATCCAAAGGGCATCACGGTATAGCAGTATACCCCCAACGGTGTTCAGAATGAAGTATGCTTCTCATCCTCTGGATACATCTTAATTTGATTATACCCTGAAAAGCCATCCATGAAGGACATTCTTTCAAATCCGTAGGTATTTTCAATCATGACATCGGTGATGGGCAACGGGAATTCGTCTTTAGGATAGGCTGTATTGAGATCGTGATAGTCAATACAGATCCGAATTTTTCCATTCTTCTTAAGAACATGAACAATATTAGTAACCCAATCTGGATGCTGTTCCTCCCGCATGAAATCACACGCGATGAGTTTATGAACTTCGGCCTCAATAGCGTCCATAATGTTTGGGCGAAATCATCGTCGTTGTTGCTTAACTGGCTTGGTGTCAGAATTGATATTCAGACGATGCATGGCTACTTGTGAATCAAGTCCGGGCATATCTTTGTAGTTCCATGCGAAGACATCGATATACTCCCTTACGAGTACCATCAATTCTTCTTTCTCCGTAAGTGATAGACTCTCACTTATAAAGATGGGTTTAGGGTAATCTTGACTACCCAACTTAACCTGGATCACCATGTCTTCAGTAGGTGGTTCGCGTTGTTCGAATCGCTTTTCCCACTGGCATTCCAATTGCTGAGCCCATGGTTCAACATCAGTAGCTTCTGCAGGCTCCAATTGGCTACTTGAAGTCATATTAACAGTGAGATTCTCGAACATCGTTCCTACACTGACATCCGACTCCCATTCGGAGGAAGAGGCAGAGCGTGACAGGATCGGTTTGTTATCTTTGGATTGAACTGATGCAGACGGTGGAGGTGTAATGTATCCCAACCCCCTGCGTGTTTTATCATAGTAATTTGCCGGTTTCCCTTTTGGCATAAAATTACACAGAAAACCACGTCGTCCTTTTCTAAAATTCAGACCATTCCCACGCTGCAGGCTGTATCCCATATTCCTCATCATATGCTGTGCTGATCGTGCATAATTGAAAAATTGCCGGGTCTCTGAGTCTGAACTTGAATCTGTGACAGTAGACCTCTGCAGTTGGGCTCTACCGAATATTATTGGTGATTGACCCTTTTTTGATGGAGGAACCACTAAAACAGACCCTTCTATACATTCCACAAACGTACTTGATGTACTTGATTTATGCAAGGGCATGTGTAGAGAACTATTCGTAACAGATTCAAACAGTTCGACACTCGCAGGATAATCAAAGGAAACATTGTCATTAATCACCCATTCGTCATCATCCTCAGAAGGAGTATTACATTGAGGATTATTGAAACATGCTACAATTGGTTCACTGACCAAAGTAGTTGGCGTGTCTCCTTCAGATTCTGAATCCACCTCATTGCCACTATCATCATTGTCAGGTAATGATTCTTTTGATATTTCGTTGACTTCTTGATATAGGAGAGCATCAGTAAAGTAGTTTTTCACCCCTTAAATGGTTGTTTCTCAGCGAACACAGTTCGTATTGTTGCATCATCTTCAACATATTTGAAGCACTAGTTCAGAGTAGAGGGAACAATCTAGTTACCGTGGATCCAGGGTCGTCCTAGCAACAAGTTGTATGACGTGTCAGCATCAATGACGTAGCACGTCACTTCTGATTTCAGGTTCCCGATTCGACAATGGAGTCGAATCTTTCCAAGTGGGTGACTAATCCCTGTATTAAAATCGTATATCATCGTAGTGGTTGCAGACAACCGATACAGTGATATGCAAAGGAAGTAGAGGAGCCTTTTGGGGATGATACTTAGTCAGACCCTGGATCAACATATACCCTTTCAATGCATGTTGAGCCGATGTATCCGGTATAGTACAAAGGTTGATCGTGTTTATTGTCCTTGAGGAGCATGTCCTTAGCTGTGAACGTAATAGCGGGTACTTTCAACTGCATATGATGACATTCAGAGCAAGGGTGCTGAGTGTCATCCTTAGGGATTTCTAGCATATGTGTCAGAAATGATTCTGAGTTAGTCAGTACATCCCTGAGTACTTCTCTTGTCTCTTTCGAAAGGCGAAGCAACTCGTGTATGGTGATACGAGCGGGGATATTAGCCAGCTGGGCCAATATGTCAAAGTGAAAAGGCATGTTAAGTCCTAGGCCTGAAGGCTTCTTTAGGATATGGTCAAACCAGACTTCTTTCTGCTTCTCTTTTCCTGTTGTCGGGACCGGAGCTGGCATGGGTACTTGTACTGACGTCATTTGCTATTGTGTCTCATCAGTAACCCTCTCATACTGTCTTAAGTATGATTTTCCAGATCGAGTACCTGTCAGCTGAGGTACATCAGCCTGCGCTGTGCAAGCGTGCTTTCCCCCCTCAGACTCGCTAAGAGAAGCTGATGTCACATTGCCGTCATCATGCAAGATAGAGATAACATTGCAAGATTTGCTCTTTGACTTAGATTTCTTAGAATCCCATTGTTTGTCTTGGACAAGGTCTGGGTGTATCCACATGATTTCCCCTATTTTGAATGTCAAGGGAACAAGACCCTTAATCTCTTGAGTTTTAGCTGAAGAATCCTTTACTTCTAGCTGTGCTTCAGGGATTGGGAAGGACCCATCAGGAACTGTGACTTTTGGGATTTTGCCGAACTTGAGGGTCACCATGTTCGCAGTGACTTTCTTTTTGTTCTGACTTTAGAGTCAGAAATCCGGCATCGACCAAAGCCTGAATTTTGTCCTTAAGGATAAAGCACTTATTAGTACGATGATGAACCATCCTATGAAAGAGGCAATAGTTAGGATCGTTCATGCGTCCCACTTCATTAGGGCATCGAGCATCCAGTAGTTTTAATTTGTTCCCTTTATGGAGTAGATGGAATATTGTAACCACCTGCTCGTCTTTGAAGGAATATTATTTTGGAGGAAACTTAAACTCCTGATTATTTATGCCGCTCTTCTTGGCCTTCAGATGAACGTCCCCTGACAGTTCAACGGACATAGTCTCTTTCCTTTTGGCTTGGGAGGACTGCGCCATGTAGTCGCGCCCCTTATTATTCATACCCTATTTGCCTTGAGGGGTAGATGGTTCAAACTTTTTACCTGACTTTTCGGCTATCTCAGCTTTCTCGATTAGTTCCTTCCAGGTATGGGCTTTGACAGCTCCCATACAAATCTCCACTTGGTTCAGGAAGTTATGCATGTATGTCAGCAAGAACATGGGCAATGGCATCCCTGCTGGGCACATTAGAGACAAGTTTCTGAACCGCTCAATGTAGTCACAGACAGATTCGCCCTTCCTCTATACGGTAGAGAGGAGTTTGTCTATAGTTACCTCGGTATCGTCCTTATAAAAACGAGAAAGAAATCGGGTCTCTAAGTCAATCTAGGAATTGATAGAGCCTGGAGGAAGGCTTTGGAACCAGTCGAATGCTACCCCCTTCAGGGTGCCGATGAACAGTCTGGCCATGATTGCGTCGTTATCTATAACGTTATCGGTCTGAGACCGGAAGTAATAGATGTGCTGGTTTGCGAGCTCTTACCATCATACGTATGTAACATTGGTGGCTTGAACTTTGGCGGGTAGGGTACTGAATCCCATTCCAAGGGGTAAGGACGGACTGCCCCTACTTTCTTCAGTTTATCCCTCTGAGTTAGGGATGCGATCTGAGCTTGGATGCCTTTAAGGACTTCAGCATCCATAGAAGAACTTTCATTTGACTTCTCAGTCTTGGGTTGTTCATCATCATGATGTTCCTTCTCATTATGATTACTCCCGGTATCATTGTTATTCCGGTTAGTGAGGAGTTGGGCGAGCGTCTGTTGAATGTTGTCCAAGGGTTCTTACTGAGCCTTGCAGGTTTGCTCCTGAGCTTCCAATCGTCGATGGAGGTCATCATTACGTTATCAGCCATATGCACCGACACTCTATCTGTTCGTATCGAGCTGACTGTTATCGAAGAGGCATACCCACTGTCTTCTTCCTCCTCATCAGACCATTGGAACAATCTTCTCATTGGTTCTAGTGAGGTTACTCCAGTTGATGAGGATGGCTGCTCATAACTGTAGGGTATTGCAACCCTAGATCTGGTGCTTCAGAACACACCTTCTTCTTCTACCAGGACTTAGCCTAAGCCAGGGCTATAGTTCAGATCTGGAGAACTGAAAGAAGGAGAGTTAGCACCACGCGGCGCTCACCTGCCTCTATGTGGTTCCCGTCCCCTTCCGATCATATTAACGGATGCAGATGGTAGATCTGATATATTTCACGATATACTCCTTTTGTGATGTTTCACAGGAGCTCGCACCAATAGTCGATCAAAGACTGGCTGTCGGTTTGGAGGAGTGGCGGGGACTGGTACTAATCAGCAATAGACTGAATGGACCGTCACCAACGACATCCCACTTGTTCACAACAAGAGGGAGAAGTCTGGAGTAATTCTGACTTCCGTTTGTTCGCTAAGAACTCTCGCAAGTCAGATTTAGCCGAACTTAAGCGACTCAGTGCAGAGACTCTGGTAGATCGCGCATTGATCTGTTCAGGTAATTTTGACACCACCTTCTTACTCATAACTTTGTGAGGGGTGGACTTAGCATCCGCAGGTTTTGGAAGCAAAGCACGGGACGATGCCTCGTTTTTTCATCACCCAAGAGGTGATTGGCACTGGATAGTGCTTTAGTTCTAGCTTCACGGCTGAGAGCTCTGGTAGCACCCTTAGGGGCTAAAGCTGCATAAGCACCGCTATCAGCACCCACGAATGATCCCTTAGCCCCGCTGCGAAGAGCGAACTTAATGCTTGAGGAGTCGGGGAGCGAAGCACACCGTGGTGCTTTGTTTGCCACTTTGTTGCGAAGGTCGTTAGCACTGCTAGGTGCTTCAGTTTCAGCCTGGCGGCTGGGAATCCCATGCGTACCCTGAGGTGCCGCCCTAGCCTCGCGGCTAATAGCCTCGGCGAAGCGGCCAAACCAGATAGGCATTTTGCCTTTGTCTTCGTGTGATAGGTGAAGTTGTGGTGTAGCTTCGCCTGAAGTTTCACACGGAGCTTTCTGTTTTAGCCTCCACATCTGCTTGGGAAGCGAAGTTTTAGGTTCGCAAGGAACCTGGCTGGCCTTGAGGCACTTTAGCCTCAATTGAGGCTGAGAGGAGTTGGGACGAGTCTCTTCCGTTCACCGGGTTAAGGTTGGCTTCTGCTCTGAAGCTTTGGCCACCGAGATCGTCCTGTGCTTCCGAGTGTGGAGCACTGGACTACCCTCTGAGACCAATTCTTCAAAATTTTCTTGGTCGAAATGAATGACCAAGTTTTCGAACATAACGGGCTCAGGATTTTGACCGTCATATTGTGACACTGTCTCCTTGTTACGCCAGAAGACTGATCTCCCCAGCGGAGTCGCCATCTTATTTTCCATTGAAAAATTCGATTTGGGGAAAACTTACAAAAAGAGGTCGAGGAGCGAAATTACAAGTAATAGAAATTGAAATTACAAGTAGATCTCCTCTGAGATTTCTTGGGGGAATGTGCCGGTAAGAATCTGATCAGCGCGCGATCACTTTATCCCTTTGACGATGCGACCGGTCAGATGATCGGACTGCCTCCTAATAAGACTCCCTTCTCGCTTGGTTCGGGGAATCAAAGAACAGAAGATCAGTAGAGCCCTTTTACTAGGAATTCTGCTCTTTTTGAGTCGATTTTCCTTTCTCTGTCCGTCTTTCTGTCCCTGTGTCTAGTAAGGGACTATTTATAGCCAAAAGTGTTGTATAACCGCCCCCTTGAATTCAGCAAGACTGAATCAGCCATTAACTTCGCGCGAGGCTTGCAAATGACCTTGCCGCGAAGCTCTTTGTGAGCTTCTGGCGAAGCTAGAGGGTTCGTGCGAACATCCTCCTGCCGTTATTGTTGATTTGTCTCCACTTAATGTGGGGCGAAGTGCGCGGGTGTAACCGCCCACTTAAAGTGGCATTAATCCCACTAAATTAGTGGGGTTCACCCATTAATCTCTCGTGAGATTTTGAAATGGTCAATTTGATGACCTAGCAAAGCTTACTCGGAGCTGGATCACGCGAAGCTAGATCATGCAGAGGTGGATCTTGCGGAACTAGCTTAGGCGAAGCTAGATTATGCGAAGCTAGCTCATGCAAAACTAAGACTTAGCTCATAGTTTCAGGCGAAGATGCCTTCAGAGCCTCGTGCGAAGCTGAGACTCAGCTCATAGCAGAGTTATAACTCAGCTAGGGTATAAGGCTTCTAGCGCGAAGCTCCTAAATCAGCCCTTGGCGGGGCTAAATGGAAAGCTTCAGGCGAAGCTAATAGTTAGCCTCAAAGAGAGGCTATCAACCAAGCTCAGGTGAGGCTGTTAGTTCCATGCGGATCTATGAAGCTTATCTTGAGATTACACCAGGCTAAGTATAACGTCTTAGGCCTGCTTGGGTCTCTCTAAAGGCAACTTTGGTTTACTATCTGCTTTACTAGATTAGTAATGTCCATGTTGCTGCCTCATCTCTGGTCATCAGCTTGTCTTCAACTTATCTTTTGTAGATATCGATAAGTTAGATGTTGTTCAGACCGGCTGAAGATGAATGCGGGAGTTCTGTCTTTGTCGAGTGTCAACACCGGTAAAGGCGTGTCTCTACAGGATGTCAAAGTCTTAAATGCACGTCCCATCCGCTGCAGCATCGATCAATTAACCATCAATTTTCATGGGGCGCGGCACTCGAGATTGGTATTGCGCATGTGAATCGACGGTTTGGTCTAATCTGTCATGACACGTGTGTGGTCATGATCAAGCGGTTGCTCATTCTTCTAAGGTTTAAAAGTGACGCTTTTGAACCTTGGGCATTATCCTAAATCTCTGAGTCCTTCCTCCTCTTCATCAAATTTTCCTCATCTTCAGATCCTCTGGTTCTCAGATCTCTGTTATTTTCTTCACTTTTATTGCGATGATGAAGGGAGAAAAATCCAGTGTGGTCAGTGGTGCGGGCAAAGGAAAAGCCGCGGCCGAGGAGAAAGGAAAGAAATCTTCTCATAACACTAGGGTTTGTATGGATTTTGACCCTAAAATCATGAAGCTTCATAGCCAGGAAGAGGTCGATGAGTATTTAGAAAAATATGGGGTCGAACTCTCCCTGGGGATTAAGATCGAATTCTGTCCCGGGAACACCAAGTTTGGTTTGTCTCCTCTGGACGGCGGAATTTACATGCACCCCCAGGTCTTGGTGCTGGGGTTGAAGCTGTCATTGACGAAGTTCGTCCACAACGTTCTAACTTTCTACCAAATTGCCACCTCACAATTGTCGAGGTTGCATGGTGAACTGTCCTCGAGTTCGAGGCTCTTTGCATTCTAAAGGTTCCAGACACCTGCCAGGAAGTTTCAGCGCTACTTACGCGCTGAGAAAGACTAGCCAGGATATCCGCTACTTCGTGCCCCAAGGTGGGTGTGATAAACTTATTATCAACATGGTTGACAGTGATAATGACACGCGTGAGACCGTGGTCCGAGTTACTAGCCCGTGGGAGGCCGAGTTGGAAAGTGAATGTGGAACTGTCCCGATCATTTGGAATCTGAGTCCGTTGGCTTGGGGGCTTTCTATCAATGTAGAGGCGAAGCTAGGTTGCTGATGATTAGTCTACAAATTCTGCATTATTACATCACATGTCCCTACCGATTTATGAATAAAATATTATTTCTAACTGTGTTTTAGTCTATTTTGCAGATAATCAAGAGTCTAAGGGCAAAGGAGTAATAAGAGCTTAATTAAACTTATTTTGGGTAATTAAATCTGGATTTCTTGGAGGTCAAGATAGAAAATTTCTAGAAGATACATTGAATCTAGACGTTGGCAGATGTCTGACGAGAATCTGGACCAAAATAACCGAATCTGAGCATATCTGGATGGTTCTCAAGACGATGCAAAGTTGCTCGCCAAAACCAGGGACCTAAGTCCCTGGTTTTACAGCAGAAACGTGGCAATTGCGGCGTTTCCGCAGCAAAGCTGGCGAGCCACACGTCGATTTTCGACGCGTGGCCTCGTCTCATCTTCTAGAAGCCCCTTTCGCCTATAAAAGGCCCTGCAGAGACCCAAAACGGAAGCAGATTGAGAAATAGGCTAGGTTTTCTCTCTTTTAGTGTAGGTGTTCTTCTTTTCTTTTCTTTTCTTTTGTATTTTCATTTCGTTTTTAGATCATGTATTAGGGCTGAGAGATTCAGAGAGAGAAAGAGAGAGATTGATGTAATGGATGGTGACAATCTATGTAAATGTGTCTCCTTTCTTCTCTATTATAATCTCTCCATCTTTTACATGATGCTTAGCTAATTTTTCTTCTCATGGCAATCTAACTACTTACCACTAATCATCTAACCACTTACTTGATAATCTACATGAATCTAATAGCTTCTATAAGACCTTGCTATTGCACGAGCCATTAATGGTTCATGACGATGGATTCTAATATTCTAACATCCTAACATCTAACCACTAACTTGCTAACTTGCAATGCTAACTTTATTTTATGCTAACCTCTAACTGATTTTGGTGATCTAATAGTACCTTGCAACTTATTCTGTGGCATGGACGTGTGGTTTGAATGTTGATGAACAATCTTATGTGGCATGCTTTGTATCATCTCTTGAAGCCACGGACTAGTGATGGTCAAGGATCCATGTGAGGCAACTATCACTAAGAAGTTAGCATAGTTAGTAGAGCAATTAGTAGTTAGTAGCGATGAGTTTTCTTTTATCTTTTTTTAAAAATCAATTTCAAAACCCTTTTATCATTTTCCAATAATTGTTCTCACCAACTTCTTAGTTCATCTTTGTTTCATCTTCTTTTTGTTTTCAAAACTATCTCTCTTTTATTTTCACATCGCCGTTTTATTGCCTTCTTCACCTATCACTTCTGGATTTCTTCTCTTTTCTTTTCTTTTTCTAATTCTTTAGCAAAAAAGAAATTGTTAACATACGATGTAAATAAGAATTGTTAATGCTTCTATCGCCTCCCGTCCCTGTGGATTCGACCCGTTGAGCTAATGCTATAACGGAAGTATCGAGGGAACATCAGTAGACATATACTTTCATTGATTTCATAAAACACACGTTTTCGAGTGCTTGCTTCGACCCGATCAGCTGACCATCATCATCTTCAATTACCACAACTGGAGTAGGTTGCTAGATCCGAACAGGCCTCCAGTACCCCCAGTCATCTCAAGAGTGCCTGCTTCGGGTAAGGGCCAACCTGCCAGGGAACTGGGGGAGTCTAATCTAGAGAAGAACCAACCAGTTGTCGATATCGGAAAGTCGAGGGTTTCAGGATGGATGGTTCCCACTAAGAAGCAGAGGGCTCTTGCTCAACCTTCGCACCTTCCGCGCCCTGAGGTAAATCTTTGATTTCTTTGGTTCTTTTTGGGAAACTATTTCTTGATGCTTATTTTTCTTTTGCAGAAGAGGGCAGGCTTCAGTTCGATGAGTATGGTGAGGAGGGGATGACAGACTTGCTCAAGGACGTAGCTACTCATCCGGCCATGACCGCGGAGCAGTCCCCTGTGGTAAAGAGGCTCAGGTTGAACCCTCCGAGCGTGTGAAATCCAACACTCGGGGGGCTTTGCCCGTCACTGAGGCTCCCGAAAAGTGAAATTACACCTAGAGGGGGAGTGAATAGATGTAATGCTAATCAATAAAAAATTCAATGCAATATAAAATGAGATGATGCAACCGATCATCCAAAACAAGACTAGAAGCCGAATTCCCCGTGAAGGGCTCCGAACTTCTCCTCGTGATTCTTCTAGATAAGAGTTTGAGGTGCGTAATTGCTATCTTATTGTGATGAGTATAGATCGACAATAATGAATGAATAAAAAGTAAATAAATAGAGACAAGAAAGCAATCACAAACAAGAAGATTTGTTTCAAGGTTCGAGCCACCGCTCTACGTCCCCGCCTTCATCACCGTGAAGGATTTCCCAATCCACTATAGAACGTTCCACCAAAGGATTACAACCGCACAGAGTGTATAGCTCCCCAATGCACTCCTCTAGTCTAGAGGTAGCGTAACAATAATGGAACAATCTCTGGGTGATCAAAAGACCACAAACTCTCTCTTGAAAAACTCTCTTAAAAAAACCTATAGAATAAAAGATAAATTTGAAGCTCAATAATTTGTAAGTAAGAGTAAAATTATAAGAGAGATTTTGAGAACCAAAAATTTGAAGAAGATTTCTGAAAATATAAACACAAAACTGAAACTTGAAAACTCTTTCTCTTGAAACCCAAAACTTGATTTTTCAAATAGAATTGTTGTTGTGATAAACTCAACCCTAATGACCCCTTTATATAGGTTTTAGGAAGAGCAAATTTAAAATAGTTTCACCAAGTTTAAAAGAAATAAATTGACTCTTAAAATTCAATAAAATACGATTTAAAAACATGTTAAAAATTAGCCTCCAAAAAATTAGCCATTCTGCCAATCTGGCAGACTGTTGGTCAATTTTGAGCACAGTTTACAGACCTAAAACCTGAGAATTCCGAAACAAGTATATACAAGTTATTTGTAAAGCTTTAATTCTTCTTTTAAATGCAACTTAAATCAACTTAATATCATTTCGGGGTAGAAAGTTATCAATAAAATACAGAAAGGTGTCAAATCAGAAACTGTAAACTGTTTTCAGAACAATAACAGACTTCGACCCAATATTTGACATCTTTAACATTTGAATTAGAAAAAGATTATTAAATAAAAAATATAGCCCTGAAAGTCATCTTTAAAATTTAATTTATTTATGATAAGAAATTTAAAAAGGTGTCGAGCAGATCAACAGAACTAAAACTGGTTAAAATCTAAAACCATACTTTTGAAAAACGTGCATTTTTGTGTGTGTAAATTTTTGAGCTTCAAAAATATATTCTACTCTTTAACAAACTAAACTAAATACAAACCCAAGTCTTCTAGTAGAACTCCTCATCTTCAAGACGACTCGATCCAAACACTATCCAACGAGCTTGACTCCAATCGAGTGCTAGATGCGATCTTGACGCGCGAGCTCTTGAATCGATATGTGATAGCTCCAAAACTTCTTTGTTGAAGCTAAAAACTTACTAATATCTTGATCAATAACTGAAACTATGTAAATACAAGATTATTAGTAAACTAACTTTCATAAGTCAGTCATCATCAAAACTAAGGTGAAAGGCCGCTTTTGGGCTAACAATCTCCTCCTTTTTGATGATGACAAAACTTATGAGGTTATATATATATATATATATATATATATATATATATATATATATATATATATATATATATATATATATATATATATATATATATATATGCATCTATTAAGGATAGGCTTCCTGGAAGCTCCCCCTTAACATATGAATACTCAATAAACATATAAGGATATGCAATGAGGCTCAAGATACCAATAAAACAACATATATGCATAATACATAGTGAAACATACATATATAAACCTGAATTCTTCTCCCCCTTTTTGTCGTTCATCAACAAAGGGGTGAAGCTAAACGTAAACAAAAAATTTGATACCAATAAACACAGTCAATTAAAAGAACCAATTGAAAATAATAAACATAATCAATGGAAACAACTAATTGAAAGAAATAATCTTTTTTTTGAGTTGATACCAATAAAAGAACATGATATCAATTGAAAACAAACACCAAAATTTTTTAGGTAAACACTATATTCAATTAGCAATAAAGATACCAAATTGAAAATAATACCAATTTAAATTTATTGATACCAATATTGAAAATGTAAGCATATACCAAGGTAAAATATTTTTCATCATAAAGATTGCGAGTAAGATACCAATTGAAAAGTAAAACTAATTGAAAGATAAATAAGAATTTTTTTCTCCCTTTATGAAATACCAATAAAAATCCTGCATAAGCTTGTATAATATACCAATTGAAAAATAATTGACATTAAGGACTAAATAAGCTTAGTAAGAGAAATCATGAGTATACAAAATGAATTTTTCGTATTAAAAATCATGTATATCTCATACTTAAGAAATTTTTGATAACAATTGAAATATATTGTAAATTTTTGATACCAATTGAAAGGTAAAATATGAAGTATATTAAAAACAAAATTACCAATTGAAATGCCAACTGAAATGCCAATTGAAAATAATACATAAGCTTATATATGAAACCAATTAACATTTGAAATTAAGTCAAGTTTTAACATAAACATAATTTGTGCTTTAAGATGTAAAGATATTGTAAGTACAACCAAATCATATATATGTAAGAGAATGATTATACCAATTAAAATTTATACTATTGAAGTTTAAAGCATACATATATATAAGAAATACATATGAGTATACAAAAATAGAGCATTCATTAAAATCATGTATATCTCATAGTTACCTCCATTTCATGCACATGTTTAAATAGATTTTCAATTTTGAGCATACAATGCATGGTAGCCCACGCCCTTTGAAGGTAGGGATTTTCAAAAATTATGATTTAAAAATATTTTAGCATAGATTGAAAATCACTACCAATTGAAGAATAAAGACTAGTTTAAAGATAATTTTGAAAAACTAGTACAAAATCCTTCAAGTAAGGAATAAAACAATAAGTATCCCATGAAAACATGAAAATCATACAATAATTGACATTCAAGATTTATAAAGCACATATATGCTCATGAAATAAAAATCATGAGTAAACACTAAACATAAAGTGTAAGAATCATGTAATCAACAACATCATGGAAATAGGCAATGAAGCTCAATGAAATTCCTTTATAAACATGTAAAATATAAAATTTAATTTTCATCAAAATAATAAAACTTCAAGGCATAAGTATATTTTATCTAAACTAGAAGTGTACATACATATCACAAACACAAGTGAGTCCATAATAGAATTTGCATGAAGGCAAGCGACTCAAGGATAAACATGTATATCTAATGTTTTTGATAAAATTAACATATACATGAAGCTAAACATATTTTTATGAAAATATTTACAAAATAGGGAATACAAGTTAAAATGCAAGAATCATCAAAACTAGGCTATACAAGTACATCTAATGGGTACAAATGAGCAACATAGCACAAACATATAATAATCAAATGTGGCTCACTAGTTGTACAAGTATAAACACAAGTTTTAATGAAAACTACATCTAAACATGTAATCAAAACATGAAGCATAAATGAAAACATAAACCAATATGATCATTAGGGAAATGCAAGTGCTTTAGAGTAAGGATATACACAATAGCTAATTATAGTGAGAAAATAAAAATAAATATAAATATGGGTGTATCTCAAATACTACATATGCATATCACAAGTCTAATAAACATTGCATTTAACCATAATGAACATGAAAAACACGAAAACTAATACATGCTAAAAATATTCATATAAACAAGTAATCAAAAGCATGAAGTGCAAACCATGAACAAACATAATGAATATGAAAAATCAAAACATGCTAAAAATCAATCAATGAGAGCATGTAATCAAAATGGGAGTTAGAGATAGTTACCAAACCAATGGGGCTAATCTCTAGGTCTCCAAACCATAGTGGTCCAACCACCAAACATCCTTGAAGGTGATGCATCCAATGTAGTGTCCATCAAGCTCATACGCATTCACCATCAAGGCACTAATATCCTCATGTCAAGTTAGAGCCCTCACCTACATCAAATACAATAGGGGTGAATTTTGGTATCCATACCTTATTGGGTCCTATACCGTTAGTACTTCGAACCCAAACATAATTATTTGAAGTATTCATACGATAAAAATAAAATTTAGCTAAGTGACCCTTTCGGCTACAATAAATACATGTATAAATTCTACCATACATGAATGCATGATGTGCATGATGAGCGTGTGGTGCATGAGCATGCTTTGTGTGTGATTTAGAAGTGTGAGCATGTGTAGTATGAATATGTCTTTTTGCAGCATTTTTCTTAGAAAACATGTCTTCTAATTTAGTTTTATTGAACTCACATTTCTTTAAAACATTTCCCAAATTGTTGATTTTAGTTTTTAAGATTGAAATTTCATTTTCATCAATCTTGAGAAACTTAGCTTTACATGAGGTCTTGTATGCATCAAAATCTTTTTGTGTTGATAAAAGAGTGGAAGACAAATCTTCTTTTTCTTTAGAAAGAATGATAATTTTGTTTTGAAGAACTTCATTTTCTTTTTTCGTTTTCAGATAATTTTCTTTAAAACATCATAATTATCTGAAAGTTCTACAAATGCATCTCCTATATCATTTATAGTTAACCCACAATCATCAAGGAATGGTTCAGAATTTACCTTGGGTGTGTTATCATTTGTCATCAAACACACGTTTGTCATGTCCACCTCCTCTTCGGATTCACTTTTTGAATCCCATGTGGCTTTCTTCATGAATGGTTTCTTTGGCTTATTTGAGGAAGATGACTTGTTTTGATATCCATTCGGTAACGGTGTGTCCGAGTTTTCGACAGTTGAAACAAATAATTTTCTTTTCTTTCTCACCTTGCCATTGTCTCCTATGATTGATTTTTGCCTTATTGTACATCCTTCTTATATTTCTTACGAGGAGAGATAGATCCTTCACCATCTTCTTCTTCTTCTTCATCGTCAGAGATGGTGGGAGTAGACTTGAAGGCGATTGTCTTCTTCTTTTGTGGTGCCATTTCTTCTCTAGCCTTGCTCTCCATCTCATGGGTCTTAAGGTTGCCGATAAGACCAATGAGCTCCATCTCTTCTTTATCATTCAACTCGTTCAATGTAGTGGCTTTGACTTCCCATGATGGTGGGAGTGCACAAATGACCTTCCGGACCTTTTGATCATTGTCAATTTCATCATTTAAAGAAGAAAGACCATTAGATATTTTAGTAAATTTTGTAATCATATCATCAATAGACTCATTTTCATGCATAATGAAGTTTTCATATTGAGAACGCATGAGATCAATTTTAGCTCTCTTGGCTTGTGATGTTCCCTCATGAGTGACTACTAAGTGTGACCAAATCTCGTAGACGGATTTGTAATGAATGACTCTAGTTAAGTCGCCTTCATTCAAGGCTAGAAGCAATGCATTGTGTGCCTTTGCATTGGCACCAAATTCCTTGGAGGTTTATCGGACCAAGTGTCCTCATCACCAGTGGGTATACTAAAACGTTTAGTCACCGCCTTTGTAACCCGGCTTCCTAGGGATTACAAAAATACGGTCATCCTAACCTTCCATATGGAAAAGTTAAGGCCATCAAACTTGGGAGGGGTTGATTAGTCTCTAATTTTGCATAATTTTTATCACATCCGCATATTTATTTGGTATAAAATTCTGCTAATAAAGCTTTGCTTGCTTGATTCTAGGTCCATGGTGTGCAATGAAGAAGAAGACCCTAAATCACCATTTAATTGGTGATTAAAGGCCTATTAAGATAGCCATTGACCTAAGAGGCTGATTCTGTCAAAACCATGGGCTGCAAACCAGAAACCGGGCACAGGAGCTGACAGGGGATAGACAAGACAGCGCGCGGCTCGAAGCGCCGCGCGCGCGGCCACCTTATGGCCGCGGAAACGCGGCTTTGGCCACGTTTCTGAGGCCGCGCTTCGGGCCAGGGTTTGTCCCCTGGCCCCCTCTTCCCTGGTGGCTATAAATACCCCCCTGGGGTTTCTGAGAGGAAATATACAGAGTTTTAGGGTACTTTTCATTTCCATGTTGTAGTTTAGTTTAGGTTAGGTTAGTTCTTCTTCTTCCCCATTGTATTTTCTATTTTGTTTTAGATCTTATATTAGGAGAAAGAGTGATACATGAGTGGAATGCAAGAGTACTTGTAATAGAAGGTGACAAGCTATGAAAGGTGCTCTCTTTACCTCTCTTTATTTTCTATCTAACTTCTTTTACATGTTTAGCTAGTCTTTTCTCTCATGGCAACTAATTACTAACCACCAACTAGTCTAACTTCTTATTTGATAATCCACATGAATCTAATAGCCTCGGTTTGGCCTTGCTCTTGCAAGAGCCATTGATGGCTCATGATGATGGATCTAACACTCTAACTTCCTAACCACTAACAAGCTAACATTACTTTACTCCATGCTTACTTTTCTATAGTATTGATGGTTTAAGTGTAGCTTGCACTTGTTTGTTGAGTTAGGTTGTGATGAGTTACATATCGGTCATGCTTTGAATCGCTCTTGAACCAAGGACTAGTGATGGCCAATGATACATGTGAGGCAACTATCACTAAGAGGTTAGCGTGTTGGTGGAGTCATTAGTAGTTAGTAGCCGTGAGTTTTCTTTCTTTTTCACTTTATTTTAGATATAAAAATAAAACTATAAAAATCATTCTTTTCTATGTTTTCCACTTCTTTGTGTTTCACCGTACTTCTCTTTTCATTCTTTCTTTTCTTTTCTTTTCATTCTTTCAAACTTTGAAGAATCTTTAACACATACGTGAATCAACCGGTAAAGTTTCTATCGCCTCTCGTCCTTGTGGATTCGACTCGTTTTAGCCTCTATGCTATAACGGAAGTATCGAGGAAGCCAAAGCACACACACTTTAAATATCAATTTTAAAACGTACACTTTTTGTGCACGGTTTTCCCCCGATCACATTTTGGCGCCGTTGTCGGGGATGGGAACGGTTTGATTTCACATTTTTGTTAACTTTTCTTCTTTGTTTTTTGGTGTGCAGGTTAAATTTTTTGCATTGCAGAAGTCCACACTTGCTCTAGTGTGGTTGGGTAAACTCTTGTACATTCATATACTCTGTTGCTAATTTTTTTTATATTACCTATTCACTGTAAATAATATTAAGAATTAAAATACGGTAATTGGATGCTTTAAAACGGTTTAGACATTTGCACCTAGGTACGTGTCAATTTTTATTCCAATATACTGTATTTTATTCTTGTGTTGTTGTGATTCTGATAGGAGGTGTACATATTGCATCGCATATAGCATAGGACAAACACTTTAGTGATTTACTCGCTTTTTTGTGTTCATTCTTATCTATATTGCACACTTGCACGAATTCAACTTAAGGGCAAAATCCAAAACAACACAAGGTGGGGAAGTCATTACCCTCCCTTAGCCCAAAAATCACCTCCCCACTCACACAACCCAAGCCTTAATAAAAATTGGTAGATGTTGGCTTCTAGGGACATCTCGGACTCATTTAGGAGATTGACCTAAGGGGGAAGTTGTTAGAATTTGACTCTTGCTAAATCGGTGTCTAAGGTTGGGGATTGAGAGGCGAAACCTCGAAGAACGGTGATTTGGCATAATTAGGCCCGTTGCTCCGGCACAGATACCTCCCACTGATCTTGCCCCTACCTGGCTGATTAACTCGTGGTCAGCTTCTGACAATAGACCCCCCGTGGACAGTCTAACCAGTTAGGAGTCGTCTAGGTCTAAGTCAACTCTAGCATAGGCTTGTTTTCTTTTGCTTTTTCTTTCTTTGTTTGTTTGTTGTTTGTTTGTTTTCTTTTTTTTTTTTGTAAATTGTGAAATGGATTTTAACAACAATAATTCTTTCAATCCAAATATGAATCCATATTTTACTCCGACCTCATTTGACTCGGATAACTCCAACCTGGCTATGTACAACATGAACCAACAATATATGCCGAGTTGGGATTATCCGACTCAATATGACTGACTGAGTTTTCATGCACACAAAATATGAATATTAGATCTGAGAATTAAAGGTGTGCGAGGTGCTCAATACTAATCCGCGGTAGCAAGGCTATGCGGGTCGTGATCCTCAGGGAGGGACTGCGATGGAAGCGTTAAGAAAGTTAGCTCTAAAAATTATCTTTTTATTATTAAATAGTTAGAAAGGAAGTGGTATTTACAATGGGTGGTAAAAAAGAATATGGAGAAGTTGGGATTTAATCTACAAAAAGAAAAGAAAAGAAAAGAAACTTACCTCTTCAGTCTGCTTACCGTTTGAACCGTTGCGATGATTTACCTTTTCTTGGAAGGCGTACAAGCACGGCTTATGGGATCGTCCGCCTTCTTAATCTACTCTACGAAATGAAAAACAAGCTATGAAGACCTGTTCATCGCCATGGGCCGTCAAGGTTCCTTCTTCGGTTAGGTATTCTCGAAGCAGTTGGATCTCATGGTGGGCAAGACATTAGAGAACAAATAGAAGGAAGTAAATACTGAGATACACAAGATTAAATAAGAAGAAAAGAAAATAAAACAATACAAAAATAAAAGCAAACCTCGATTCGATTATTAAACAATGGTGGAAAAATAGAACTTACACCGACTGTCACCATCAGTACAAGTAGATCCCTTCCTCCATGAATACATCATCTCCTCTCAGTTTTTACAAAAAGAAAATAGAAATTTACATAGGAAAGAAAATCTAACCTAAAACCTAAAACCCTAGCTTTTGGCCCTTGGCTCGCCTCTGGACGACGCTGTACGTTGCACTGCAGGGGATATTTATAGGTGCAGAAGGCAGAGGAGTCCTGGATGAACTTGCCCACGAAATCTGGGATTCTGGATCAACTAGATTGCCGCGGTTTTGCCGCGGTTCCGCGGCACTTTTGTGGCTTCTGGCCACGCGCTTTGGCGCGTGGCTTCGTCTGGTCCGTCCATGTGGGCGCCAGCTTCTGGAAGTATGATCCTGGCTCTTCATATTGGGATTTCGATGTAACTTGATAATCAAGTTACCTAGATTTTGAATTCTCCCAATCTCTTTTAAACGAATTTCCTTCTCATCTTTGGCTTTTATGCTCATCCTGCAAGAGTTTAGGGTTGGGTAGAATTCTATCCTTCCCTCAACTTTAATAATTGCAACTTTAGCCCTTGTATATTTGCACTTTGACAATCTGATATTTGCACTTTTACACCTGGGCTTCAAATGTGGGCTTTTGGGCTTCATTAAGCTTTATTTATTATTAAAATAATAATTCGAGGCCTGCACACAATAAATAACAAAATATTAATAATTGTGCAGAATTAAATGAATAAATATGAAAATGTGATGGTAAATGTTATGATAAAAATGCATTTTTCACTACCAATCACACCCCCACACTTATCTTTTTGCTCGTCCTCGAGTAAAAATAAAGAAAAAGAAAAAAGAAATGAAAAGTTAATCTAATCTAACTCACTTTCGTAGGAATCACGATTGCACTTAGCACGTGCAACAAGCCGTTAAACCTCTAGGTTACCCTAGAGGACGAGTGTTGTCTCGTGAGGGTTTTCAGCGGATTACACCCACAAAATCCATAAAAAGGAAAATATTTGAATTATTATTGAAGAGACTAAGTAGTCTATAAGTTTTAGGATTATCATTTTTATTCATTCTTCAAACCCAGTCTTTGTAAAGTCAATTGTTATTCATTTTAAGTAAAGATTAAAATTGAATTTCTAATTAGTCTTTTTCGTTACCAAAAGTCATACGCACCCTTGTGAATCTAGGAATTCCTTAACTTGGACTCTCATGCCTCATTATTATTTTTATAACATCATCTAATTTTCTTTCGTGTAAGTATCAAGGCTTCTTGAGGCCCTCATACCTAACTAATTGACTATTAGATGTGTTAATATATATATATATATATATTTTTGGCATGTATAGCTCATCTAATTTTCTTTCGTGTAAGTATCAAGGCTTCTTGAGGCCCTCATACCTAACTAATTGATTATTAGATGTGTTAATACATATATTATATTTCTTAGTCTTCTTAGACTTTCTAATCCACCCATGTAACGAACTTAAAGTCGATGACTCCCAAACCGGTTGGCTTTAGGGCACCAAGTGAGAAAACACCCCGCGGACTCAAATTCGAGTGAACTAGGCCCCAAAACTAAGGACTTTATTTTATTTACTCACCTTTAGGCATGAATACTTATGCTTCTTGAGGCACATGTATCAGCTTAATTGGTGATTTTTTTTTTCTTTTTTTTTTCTTTCTTTTTTTTTTATGAGGCACAAGGTCTTTGTCTTAGAATCCTAGATATGCATTCGGTATGCACATTTCATTAAGGTAAAAATCAAGACTAATTATTTATTCAATTTCTCCTCCTATACCTAAAATTTAAACAATTTATTTATTTTGACCAAGTTTTTAGAAATCCTAATCATGATTTTCCTAATCCTTAAAACTAACTTAGATTTCTTTCAAAAAATAAGTCAAAATATTTCCTTTTTATAACATTTTTTTTTTAAATATTTTTTTTTTCAGATTTTTTTTTTAACATTTTTTTTTAAAGTAGTTTTTACCTATGTTAGTATGTTAGTAAAACCCACCCCCACACTTATCTCATGCATTGTCCTCAATGTATGAATGAATGCATATATGCATGAAACAGAACAAGGGAAGGCAGAAAATTACCTTAGGGGGTGGTTCCGGTGGTGGTCTAATTGGGCCACGAAATGCGGCCCAAACAAGATAACGTGGTAGTTCACGGGACCTACCTTTATTGACCTCTTTTTTATTTACATGTTTACAGTCCCCAGACTGAATAGGATCATGGAAGATCCTCTCTTGAAACTTACTCCCTTTACATGACCAGTCCTGGAAAATCATCACAGAGTCATGGTCTATACCTATGTCCAACAAAAGAATGTGACTTGGTAAAATGGTTGACTTGGACTCAAGAATGATAGGTTCAGGATCTAATACCGACTCAGGAAAGAAACTCAAATCAAGTAAAGGTTCAGGAGTCGGGCTAGGATCAAGAAGTGGGTCCAAGTCAAGAAATTGAAACTCAAGTCTATAATCATTTTCCCACAATGGAATGTGACTCAATGTTGGTGATTCAAGTTCAGGAATGATAGGTGTGGGAATCAAAACTGACTCTAAAATATTACCTAAGTCGGGTAACAAAACAGGAGTCAATAATGATTCGGGAATTTGAACTTGATTATAGATTTGGGAATCTAGGTCACATATCTCATTAGTTTCAATCTCATAAAAATGGGAACTTGCCAATTTTTCCATGGGACTTTCAAAATTGCACAATTGGTCAAGTTCAATATGATCATCAAAAATGGGTGATTCAATTTCATGATCTATGGGTATGGGAATAAATGTTGGCTCAGAAAATTGGTCCAAATTGGGTAAGGATACTGGAGTCAACATAGATTCGAAGATGGAAACTGAATCGCAAAGTTGGGGATCGGGTTCACATTCATAGTCTAATTCAATCTCATTGAAATTAAAACTAGCCAATTTGTCCAAGGATTGGGATTGAGCAAGTTCATATTGATGTGATGAAATTGAATTTTTATCAAGGTCTTCTAAACAGAATGATTCTTGGTTCCTATCAAGATGCTCAAGAATGTTTGAAAGTCTAGAAATTTGATCATTCATTGTATCTTGCAACCGATCCACTTTTTCTTCTAACCCATCGAATAGATCAATGGAGGACTGAAACCTTGGTGATGTGGGAAAAGACGTATATAAAGATAATGGTTGAACAGGTGGTTGACCATATGGCTCAGGGGTGTTGAATTCCCATTGACTCTGTGAAGAGTAGTGATGATTATTCCAATCTTGTTCATAGTATTGGGACTGGGGCATGTAATGATTTGGATAAGACCAATCTGGCACACTAGGTTGGTTAGAGTTATGATATGCCGGGTTGGTAATATCCAAAAAAGAGGTTGGTGTATAATATGGATCCTCATTAAAATTGAAAAAATTATTGTTATAGGCCATATCACACAAAGCAAACAAAAGAAAAACAAACAAAAAAGAAAAATTTCTAACCTAAGTTAGGGTAGACCTAGACCTAGACGACTCCTAACTGGTTAGACTGTCCACGGGAGGTAGGGTGTAGACTTTGACCACAAGTTAATCAGCCAGGTCGGGGCAAGAGTGGTGGGAGGTTTTCCGTCAAAGACGTTCCTTAATTAAATAACCACCACACTTCGGGCTTTCGGCCCTCAATCCCTTTCCTAGACACTGATTTGGCAGGAGTCAACTTCCAACACCGTTCCCCCTTAGGATAATCTCCTATTGAGTCCGAGATGTCCCTAGGGCCAACGTCTACTAATTTTTATGTTAGGCTTGGGTTAGTGAGTGCTCGGGATATGATTTTTGGGCTAAGGAAGGGTGATGAAATCCCCACCTTATCTTATTTATAGGTTATGCCCTTAAGATGAATTAGTGCAAGTGTACAAGATAAACAGATAAGATTCACTCAAAGCAGAAAATCAACCAAGAGATGAGTCCTATTCTACATGCAATGCGTACGTACCTTGCGTCTCCAGCACTCTTCAACAGTAAATAAAAATAATTGAAAAGACACGTGCCTAATATGCAAACGTCTAATCAAATTTTATTTTTAACAACCAATAATTTACTGTTGAATTATTAGCAATTTACAGGTATATCACAGAACAAATCAGAACAGAGCAGTAAGCAGTAATCTCAAATTTCAGCAATCTGCAAAAAACTGAATTAGTAGTTCACTGCACTTGCCGCGGATCCGCGGCTCTGGCCGCGTTTCCGCGGCAAACTTGCAGGCCCTCGTGCTCTGCCTTCGAGGGCAGAGGCACTGGGTTGCTGTATGTCCTTGCTGCTGCTCTGTTTCTGTTTCCTGTTCTCCAAACCTGCAAACAGAAAAGAATAAAGAATTAGTTAAAAATTAAATTTTTTTTATTAGAGAATAACTTACCGTCCCTCCCCGGCAACGGCGCCAATTTGTTGACTGAAATTTTCTGCACACAAAATATTATATGTTAGTTTTAAAAATAGATGTGCAAGTCTCAGTTCTAATCCGCGGTAGCAGGGCTATGCGGGTCGTGATCCTCAGGGAGGGACTGCGATGGAAGCGTTAAGCAAGTTTCTCTAAAGTTTTTATTTTTATTTGTTAAGTTAGAAAGGAAGTGGTATTTACAATGGGTGGTAGAAAAGAATATGGAGAAGTTGGGATTTAATCTACAAAAAGAAAAGAAAAGAAAAGAAACTTACCTCTTCAGTCTGCTTACCGTTTGAACCGTTGCGATGATTTACCTTTTCTTGGAAGGCGTACAAGCACGGCTTATGGGATCGTCCGCCTTCTTAATCTACTCTACGAAATGAAAAACAAGCTATGAAGACCTGTTCATCGCCATGGGCCGTCAAGGTTCCTTCTTCGGTTAGGTATTCTCGAAGCAGTTGGATCTCATGGTGGGCAAGACATTAGAGAACAAATAGAAGGAAGTAAATACTGAGATACACAAGATTAAATAAGAAGAAAAGAAAATAAAACAATACAAAAATAAAAGCAAACCTCGATTCGATTATTAAACAATGGTGGAAAAATAGAACTTACACCGACTGTCACCATCAGTACAAGTAGATCCCTTCCTCCATGAATACATCATCTCCTCTCAGTTTTTACAAAAAGAAAATAGAAATTTACAGAGGAAAGAAAATCTAACCTAAAACCTAAAACCCTAGCTTTTGGCCCTTGGCTCGCCTCTGGACGACGCTGTACGTTGCACTGCAGGGGATATTTATAGGTGCAGAAGGCAGAGGAGTCCTGGATGAACTTGCCCACGAAATCTGGGATTCTGGATCAACTAGATTGCCGCGGTTTTGCCGCGGTTCCGCGGCACTTTTGTGGCTTCTGGCCACGCGCTTTGGCGCGTGGCTTCGTCTGGTCCGTCCATGTGGGCGCCAGCTTCTGGAAGTATGATCCTGGCTCTTCATATTGGGATTTTGATGTAACTTGATAATCAAGTTACCTAGATTTTGAATTCTCCCAATCTCTTTTAAACGAATTCCTTCTCATCTTTGGCTTTTATGCTCATCCTGCAAGAGTTTAGGGTTGGGTAGAATTCTATCCTTCCCTCAACTTTAATAATTGCAACTTTAGCCCTTGTATATTTGCACTTTGACAATCTGATATTTGCACTTTTACACCTGGGCTTCAAATGTGGGCTTTTGGGCTTCATTAAGCTTTATTTATTATTAAAATAATAATTCGAGGCCTGCACACAATAAATAACAAAATATTAATAATTGTGCAGAATTAAATGAATAAATATGAAAATGTGATGGTAAATGTTATGATAAAAATGCATTTTTCACTACCAATCAATGACCCATATCTCCAATCCTATAACCAAGATTTTCAAAATAATTTCTACTCTTCACAGAGTCCATGGGGATTCAACTCCCTCGAGTCAAACTTTCAACCGCCTTGTCCACAATTTTCACAAAGTTCATTCCCCGATTTTGGTTCATATACTCCTTTTCCTGTTCCATCAACCGAAGAAAAATCTGATTTGGAAAGATGTATAGAAGAGTCCTTACAAAAAATGCAAAATTTGCTCAATTCACAATCCTTCCCACATCAAACTCCACATACTCCTTTTCTAGAGCATCCAATTGAAGAAGAATCTGAGGTAGAAAAGCGTTTGGAAGTCTTTTGTGATAGAATGCCAAACATGTTGGACTCCTCATCTCAACTAAATTTTCAAGAGTCCTTGTAACACCCCGCTCCCGGAATACGTACTTAGTTGCGTATTCAGATTTTTTGATCGTATTTTTCGATTTACTTTCTGTATTTATTTTGTATTATGAATTATTTATATGATCGTTTTGCTTGGGATTCGGATTCGTGAACTCGGAGTCAGCCCTACACTGAACCGGGGACCCGATCTTAGGGTATTGCTAGATTTGGTCTTTCTGTTATTCAGATTTGATCGATTTTAGTTTCAAACATCATTTTCCAATATTTTAGATTTTCTATGATTTTTTGGAATTTTCTTAAATTAAATTGAAAATCTTCAAAACCGGTGTCGACCAGTGCCGCTGACCGATTCCCGGATTTTTAATTTACAAACGGAGTGGAATTACTAGAAATGGCTTTTTACATTATTTCTTAAAATCACATTTTCTATCTAAATACTTTTTCTAAAAATTTTCTGAATTTATCAAAATCCGGCCGACCCGGTGTAGACCGATATCGACGGTTGACTTCTGCATTTTAAATTTGAAAACCGATTTCACCATATACCTTAAAATAATATTTACTATTTTTAAGAATTTTTTGAGACCCTTTCGGATCAGTCCAATTTTCCAACATTTTCGGTATTTTTGGGATTTTCCCAGATCCGAAATATCATCTACATATTTTTCTTTTCTTTCTTTTCTTTTTCCCCATTTTTCCCATCCACTCCCTTTTTCTCTATTTTCCTTTTTTCTTTTTCCCCAAAAATTCCTCCACCACACAACCCTCCAAAATATCTTCCCTTTTTCTTTTTATTTTCTTTTCCTTTTCCTTTTCCTTTTCTTTCTTTTTCTCTTTCTTCCTTTCTTTCTTCTCCTTCCCCTGGCGCCAACGACCACCGCACCCCCTCTTCCTTCTTCCCCCAAAATTCTCTCCCTCTCTCCCTTCAACCTCCAATCTCTCTCTAAATTCTCTCTCTCCATCTCCTCCTCTTTCTTCTCTACCCTTCAATTTCTCCCACCTCTCTCTCTCTTCCTCCCGCAAGATCCGGCCACGACCACCACCACGCCGGCGAACCCCTCCAACTCCGGCGAACTCTCCTTCTTCTCCTCTTTTCTTTTTCTTCTTCCTTTCTTTTTCTTTCCTTTTTTTCCTTTTCTTCTTCTTTCTTTTCTTTCTTTTCTTTTCTTTTCTTTCCCTCTCCTTCTTCTCCTGGGGGTGCCGGCGGCCGCCCCTAGCCTGCGCCGGCCACTGAGGGCCGGCGTGGCCTCCCCCTCCGCCCTCTGGTCGCGCTGCCGGGGCCAGAGCTTAGCCAGGCCAGGGCAACAGGCCCTGGCCATGACCCTGTTGGAGGGAGGGGGCTGCTGCCCCCTCCCTGTCTCTCCCCTGCGGTGGCCACCAGCCACCCCAGCTCTGGCGTCCCGCCGGCGCTCCGCCGGCGGCCGGCGGCCACAGGGGGCTTCCAGCCCCCTGTGCGTGAGAAAAGGGGGGCTGCTGTCCCCTTGTCCTCTCTCTCTCTCTACCTGCCCCATCCCTCTCTCTCTTCTCTCTCTCTCCTCTCTCTACACTTTCTCTCCCTCTCTCTACTAATTCTCTTTCTCTCTCCTCAGTTTCTCTCTCTAGTCTCTCTCTTCTCTTTCTCGCTCTAAAAATGTTTATATATATTATTATATTTTATGGCGCGTGCGCGAGTTCCCGGGATTTCTGAGTTTTTGGCCTTTCCGGAAATTTAGGCGAGTGTCCTCGCCTCCATTTGGTTTTCCCCGCTTCGTCGGGTCGACATGTTATTTATTATAAATTCATATGTATTTTGCTTTGGGCTGGGTCCCTGTATTTGTGTGTGGCCGAGTGCCAATGACTGGACATGTATTGCTCTATGACGAATGCTTGTATTAGGGTAGTTTACTTCTTGCATATATATGTCATGCCTGTGATATGATATCCTTACTGCTTATACCATGCGTGGCTGACTCTTCGTGGTCGTTTGTCTTTGGGTTTCATACTTGGCCTTCGGGCCCTTCAGCCTCCGGGCTCTCGCCCACTATCTCGAAAGAGAAGTGCGTCCAGACCATCAGGTCTCTCAGCTCCGCCTGGTGGGCTTACTTAGCGCTCAGCGCTTTATTCACTAAATTCGTCTAGGCGAGATGCTGCCGGATTTTCTACTCGCTTTTTAAGCCGAGTTGTCCCGGTAACCTCGCCAAGCGCTTTAATGTCTAAACTCTGTTCGCTGACTGTGCTTCCAGCTTATTCAGCTCCGCCTGGTTGCCATGCTTAGCGCTCAGCGCTTTACCACTAGATTCGTCTAGGCGAGATGCTGCCGGATTTTCTACTCGCACTTTAAGCCGAGTCGTCCCGGTAACCTCGCCAGGCGCTCCAGTGTTAAATACTGTTTGCTGTTCATACCTCCAGCTTGCCTAGCTCCGCTTGATTGTGCTCAACTATTACTCTAACACTTGCCATCTACACGCTTGTTATGTGAACACTTGACATATATCTGTCTGTATTATTTAACACTGGATATGTTATCACCTGACACCTGACATGTTACTACTCGACATCTGCTCCTGTTATGTTATCTCTTATCACCTTCCCCTTGTTATGACATGACTTATCACCTGTCACCTACCTGAATACTTGTCATTGGCATGTTAAAAACTTGATACCCGTTAAGAGTAACTCTCTACTTATGATTATCATATTACGGGAATGTAGTACCTGATCTCTTGTTATGAACTCCCGTTATGCTTGTTATGACTCCCGTTATGCTTGTTATGACTCCTGTTATGCCTGTTATGTACTCCTGTTATGACCAGTTACGATCCTACTCGTTCCCGTAATCTGATAATTATGTTTCATTAGCTATAAAAAGTACGATCTACACGGGGAATGGGAGGAAGTGATGGATGCCGGTATGATGACTTGCTTATAGTAGTGGAATACCAAAACTGACGATTCGTTTTAGGGGGATTTCAGGCCCCCAGAAGATGCGTGTTAGGGGGATTTCAGGCCCCCAATGGCTGTGTCCCGGGCGGATGGGAACTACTATAATTATGAGTTATCAGTTCTTCATCAGCTTCTAGTAATCAACCTCGACTTGCTTATATATGGATGTATGTGTGTTGAGATGTACACCAGGACACATACCTAGATATATGGGTCAGACGAGTAATAATAATAAAATGTCAAGATAATGACTTGTTATGTTACTCTACAAACTTGGATATACCACTTGTTTCACCATAATTGCTTTCATCGGGTTTTACATCAGATTTTCAGTTTTATGATTATTATCATATTAGCTACTCATACCCTGCTTTATCACCCGTATTCTATTCCACCAGTCTCCAGTTCTTATCTTATCATACCATGAGTAGTTCCTACTTGATTTCACTTGTTATATATCTACCTGCTTATGCATGCTTATGCTCACGACACGATTTTGAATACATGCTTATGATTCGGTTTTATCGATACACGTGTACTTATCTTGGCACGCCATCTGGCATTCGCATCACCACTCGTTAGGGGAGTTCTGACTCCTCTGGATCCTCATGTCCAGGTCCTGGAGCTTGGAGCTAGGGATTCTCTTGGTCGCTGACCTAAGAGGTGCAGCGGTAGCTTGGATCTCCAGCAGACCATCTGAAGCTCTATCCTTCCAGGCCCCCTGTGCGCCTCTCGAGTTTTCCTTTTGTAAACTCGTGAGTGCCTTTTATACTGTTCATTCTTGTACATCCCTTTGTATTCTCGCATTTGCGCCTATCGGTGATGTAATATTATTGTAATATTGTATCACATCTGGTGATAACTTTGTAATTGTACTCATGTGTTGGAATGTATAATGCACCGCGTGCTTCCGTACTCTGATTCTTGCCTGTACTAATGCTTAGCGTATATTCGTGAGGGTATTTCTGACCTGCGTATATACGTCGTAGTAACGTCTCCGTACCCGCAGGATCGGGGCGTTAGAGGATGGTATCAGAGCCTAGGCTCTCGCATCCTCAGTACGTCCAGACGGCAAATTAATGGTAAAGAAATTTGCAACTGGAATGCTTGAGTCCTGGTTATACAGTCCAACTACAAGTACAGAGTTATCTATTCTTTCTTGATCATCTTTCCTTTGATTCCTAATCCCTTCCATATATCCACTGTTTTGGTTTTTCGAAGCCTTTATACCAGCTTAAGATATAGATATACTAGAGAGGTAGTGGCTGGTTTTGAGTGAAGCTATTATGTGATCTCTTCGGCCAACTCTATGAAGTTCGGGTATTCTCAAAATGGATCTGCTATCGGGTTATCTTTCAGAAGTCAGTAATCAGGATTCAGATATTCTCTATTCTTGGCTTTAACTTTCAGAGTGATCGACGCCTGGAATTCGAAATTCCTAACTATCGGTCTTCTTTATTTATGCTCAGTATTATCAGGGTTTTCTTTATCTTTGGTATTCTGGCTTATTCTCAGAGAGCTATCAAGTATGTAGTACAGCTGGAATTCTTCGACATCGTTCAAAGATCTATACAGCAGGAAGTGCAGAAGATGTCCATATTCTGATTATTGTACAGTCAACTTGAGAGCCCTACCTGCGGTAATTCATATCTTAATTGGTATAATTCCTGTCCATGTCCCTTTTGTGTTCATTTTACCCCTTATCGAAATTGCGAGGACGCAATTTTTGTAAGGTGGATGGAATGTAACACCCCACTCCCGGAATACGTACTTAGTTGCGTATTCAGATTTTTCGATCGTATTTTTCGATTTACTTTCTGTATTTATTTTGTATTATGAATTATTTATATGATCGTTTTGTTTGGGATCCGGATTCGTGAACTCGGAGTCAGCCCTACACTGAACCGGGGACCCGATCTTAGGGTATTGCTAGATTTGGTCTTTCTGTTATTCAAATTTGATCGATTTTAGTTTCGAACATCATTTTCCAATATTTTAAATTTTCTATGATTTTCTGGAATTTTCCTAAATTAAATTGAAAATCTTCAAAACCGGTGTCGACCAGTGCCGCTGACCGATTCTCGGATTTTTAATTTACAAATGGAGTGGAATTACTAGAAATGGCTTTTTATATTATTTCTTAAAATCACATTTTCTATCTAAATACTTTTTCTAAGAATTTTCTGAATTTATCAAAATCCGGCCGACCCGGTGTAGACCGGTATCGACGGTTGACTTCTGGATTTTTAATTTGAAAAGAGGATTTTATTTTTGAAAACCGATTTCACCATATACCTTAAAATAATATTTACTATTTATAAGAATTTTTCGAGACCCTTCCGGATCAGTCCAATTTTCCAACATTTTCGGTATTTTTGGGATTTTCCCAGATCCGAAATATCATCTACATATTTTTCTTTTCTTTCTTTTCTTTTTCCCCATTTTTCCCATCCACTCCCTTTTTCTCTATTTTCCTTTTTTCTTTTTCCCCAAAAATTCCTCCACCACACAACCCTCCAAAATATCTTCCCTTTTTCTTTTTATTTTCTTTTCCTTTTCCTTTTCCTTTTCTTTCTTTTTCTCTTTCTTCCTTTCTTTCTTCTCCTTCCCCTGGCGCCAACGACCACCGCACCCCCTCTTCCTTCTTCCCCAAAATTCTCTCCCTCTCTCCTTTCAACCTCCAATCTCTCTCTAAATTCTCTCTCTCCATCTCCTCCTCTTTCTTCTCCACCCTTCAATTTCTCCCTCCTCTCTCTCTCTTCCTCCCGCAAGATCCGGCCACGACCACCACCACGCCGGCGAACCCCTCCAACTCCGGCGAACTCTCCTTCTTCTCCTCTTTTCTTTTTCTTCTTCCTTTCTTTTTCTTTCCTTTTTTTTCCTTTTCTTCTTCTTTCTTTTCTTTCTTTTTTTTCCTTTATTTCCCTCTCCTTCTTCTCCTGGGGGTGGCCGGCGGCCACCCCTTGCCTGCGCCGGCCATTGAGGGCCGGCGTGGCCTCCCCCTCCGTCCTCTGCGCGCTGCCGCGGCCAGAGCTTGGCCAGGCCAGGGCAACAGGCCTGGCCGTGACCCTGTTGGAGGGAGGGGGCTGCTGCTCCCTCTCTATCTCTCCCCTGGGGTGGCCACCGGCCACCCCAGCTCTGGCGCCCCGCCGGCGCTCCGCCGGCGGCCGGCGGCCACGCCCGGCCAGGGGTTTCCAGCCCCCTGTGCGTGAGAAAAGGGGGGCAGCTGTCCCCCTGTCCTCTCTCTCTCTACCTACCCCATCCCTCTCTCTCTCCTCTCTCCCCTCTCTCTACACTTTCTCTCCCTCTCGCTACTAATTCTCTTTCTCTCTCCTCAGATTCTCTCTCTAGTCTCTCTCTTCTCTTTCTCTCTCTAAAAATGTTTATATATATTATTATATTTTATGGCGCGTGCGCGAGTTCCTGGGATTTCTGAGTTTTCGACCTTTCCGGAGATTTAGGCGAGTGTCCTCGCCTCCATTTGGTTTTCCCCGCTTCGTCGGGTCGACATGTTATTTATTATAAATTCATATGTATTTTGCTTTGGGCTGGGTCCCTGTATTTGTGTGTGGCCGAGTGCCAATGACTGGACATGTATTGCTCTGTGACGAATGCTTTTATTAGGGTAGTTTACTTCTTGCATATATATGTCATTCCTGTGATATGATATCCTTACTGCTTATACCATGCGTGGCCGACTCTTTGTGGTCGTTTGTCTTTGGGTTTCATACTTGGCCTCCGGGCCCTTCAGCCTCCGGGCTCTCGCCCACTATCTCGAAAGAGAAGTGCGTCCAGACCATCAGGTCTCTCAGCTCCGCCTGGTGGGCTTACTTAGCGCTCAGCGCTTTATTCACTAAATTCGTCTAGGCGAGATGTTGCCGGATTTTCTACTCGCTTTTTAAGCCGAGTTGTCCCGGTAACCTCGCTAAGCGCTTTAGTGTTTAAACTCTGTTTGCTGACTGTGCTTCTAGCTTATTCAGCTCCGCCTGGTTGCCATGCTTAGCGCTCAGCGCTTTACCACTAGATTCGTCTAGGCGAGATGCTGCCGGATTTTCTACTCGCACTTTAAGCCGAGTCGTCCCGGTAACCTCGCCAGGCGCTCCAGTGTTAAATACTGTTTGCTGTTCATACCTCCAGCTTGCCTAGCTCTGCTTGATTGTGCTCAACTATTACTCTAACACTTGCCATCTACACGCTTGTTATGTGAACACTTGACATATATCTGTCTGTATTATTTAACACTGGATATGTTATCACCTGACACCCGACATGTTACTACTCGACATCTGCTCCTGTTATGTTATCTCTTATCACCTTCCCCTTGTTATGACATGACTTATCACCTGTCACCTACCTGAATACCTGTCATTGGCATGTTAAAAACTTGATACCCGTTAAGAGTAACTCTCTACTCATGATTATCATATTACGGGAATGTAGTACCTGATCTCTTGTTATGAACTCCCATTATGCTTGTTATGACTCCCGTTATGCTTGTTATGACTCATGTTATGCCTGTTATGTACTCCTGTTATGACCAGTTACGATCCTACTCATTCCTGTAATCTGATAATTATGTTTCATTAGCTATAAAAAGTACAATCTACACGGGAAATGGGAGGAAGTGATGGATACCGGTATGATGCCTTGCTTATAGTAGTGGAATACCAAAACTGACGATTCGTGTTAGGGGGATTTCAGGCCCCCAGAAGATGCGTGTTAGGGGGATTTCAGGCCCCAATGGCTGTGTCCCGGGCGGACGGGAACTACTATAAGTATGAGTTATCAGTTCTTCATCAGCTTCCAGTAATCAACCTCGACTTGCTTATATATGGATGTATGTGTGTTGAGATGTACACCAGGACACATACCTAGATATATGGGTCAGACGAGTAACAATAATAAAATGTTAAGATAATGACTTGTTATGTTGCTCTACAAACTTGGATATACCACTTGTTTCACCACAATTGCTTTCATCGGGTTTGATTGGTAGTGACAAGTGCATATTTATCATTACATTTACCATCACATTTTCATATTTATTCCTATAATTCTGCACATTTACTAATATTTTATCATTTATTGTGTGCAGGCCTTGAGAAATAAAAATAAAAGAATAAAGCCTTAAAAGAAGCCCAAAAGCTCATATGCAAGCCCAATGCAAAAGTTGCAATTGTCAAATGTCAAAGTTGTAATTGCTAAGGGCAATAGTTGCAAATACTAAAAGAAGAGGGAAGGATAGACTTCTATTCAACCCTAAATACTTGCAGGATGAGGATAAAAGCCAAAGAAGAGAGTGCAAAGATAACAAATTCATTGTTAAAAGATTTGGGATCTAGGTAACTTGCTTCCCAAGTTATCTCGAAATCCCAAGATAAAGAGTCGGGATACAACTTCCAAAAGCATATACCCAGATGGACGGACCAGAGGAGGCCACGCGCCAAAGCGCGTGGCCAGAGACCACACAAGAGCCGCGGAAACGCGGCCCAAGCCGCGTTTCCGCGGTAAGACAGTTGATTCTGGCGATAAGGTTTTTTGGGAGAGTCGTCCCGGGACTCTACCTCCTTCTGCACCTATAAATACCCCTGCAGACGCAACAGAGAGGGCGGACAGCAAACTACAGAGCAAAAATCTAGGGTTTTTAGGCTAACTTGTAATTTAGGTTAGGTTTTATTTTTGTTTTCTTTTATAATTTTTGTAACTGAGAGGAGAGGATGCTTTCATGGAGGAAGGAGTTCATACTTGTACTGAGGTGACATCGGTGTAAGTCTTACTTTTCCTCCATTGTTAATAAAATCTGCTCAAAGTTTGTCTTTATTTCTATTTTTGTTTTTGTTCTTTTATTCTTGTTCTCTATTCTTGTTCTACTTTAATTCTCTCTCTGATGTCTTGCAAACCATGAGATCTGATCGCTTCGAGACTGCCTAGCCGAAGAAGTGCCCTTGATGGCCTATGGAGATGAATAAGCCTTCTCTTTAGTTTGTCTTTTCTTTTCGTAGTGTAGATCGCGAAGGTGGAAGATCCTATACGCCATACTTGAATGCATTCCAAGACAAGGTAAGTCGTTGCAACAGATCAAAGGTACACAGGGCAGAAGAGGTAGGTATGTGTTTAATTTTCTGTCTTTTATTTCTTTAGTATAGATTACCACATCTTCCACATCTTTCCAATTTCTTTACCGACTCATTGTAAATACCGCTTCTACTTCTCCATCTTCTTAACCTACCGCTTTCTTTCTAACCTAACTTTTCCTTTAATAACTAAAAAAAAAGAAATTTTTAGAGAACTTACTTAAACGCTTCCATCGCTAGTCCCTTCCTGAGGATCACGACCCGCATAGCCATTGCTACCGCGGATTAGAATTGAGCACCTTGCACATCCTTTTCCTAAATCTAATATTCTATATTTTGTGTGCAGGAAAAAACTCAATCAGGGTTTTACATCAGATTTTCAGTTTTATGATTATTATCATATTAGCTGCTCATACCCTGCTTTATCACCCGTATTCTATTCCACCAGTCTCCTGTTCTTATCTTATCATACCATGAGTAGTTCCTACTTGATTTCACTTGTTATATATCTACCTGCTTATGCATGCTTATGCTCACGACACGATTTTCAATACATGCTTATGATTCGGTTTTATCGATACACGTTTACTTATCTTGGCACGCCATCTGGCATTCGCATCACCACTCGTTAGGGGAGTTCTGACTCCTATGGATCCTCATGTCCAGGTCCTGGAGCTTGGAGCTAGGGGATTCTCTTGGTCGCTGACCTAAGAGGTGCAGCGGTAGCTTGGATCTCCAGCAGACCATATTCTATATTTTGTGTGCAGGGAAAAACTCAATCAAAATTTTGGCGCCGTTGCCGGGGAGGGACGGTAAGTTTCTCTATAAAAAAAAACTAATTATTCTTTTATTCTTTTTGTTTGCAGGTTTGGAGAACAGGATACATAATAGCAAAAAAGGACATATAGCAACTCTGTGCCTCTGCCCTCGAAGGCAGAGCAGCAGAGCCTACTACCTAGCCGCGCAAACGCGGCAATAGCCGCGAATCCGCGGCAGTAGTAGAGAACTACTTACTGAATTTTCTGCAGGTTGCTGCAAATTGAAAGATTTATTTACTGCTCTGTTAAATTCTGTTCTGTGATAAATCTGCACACTGCTAATTAATTAACAGAAAATCATTTGTTGAAAAAAAAATTAGATGCTTGCATATAGGCACGTGTCATGTAATTTTTAATTTTTTAATTTTTGTTGAAGAGTGCTGGAGACAAGGTACGTTCGCATTGCATATAGACTAGGAAGCACCCTTGGCTGATTTATCTGCTTTGAATGAATACTTATCTACTGCTTTACACGTGTACAAAATTGACTTAAGGGCATGTCCTATAAATAAGATAAGGTGGGGATTTCATCACCCTTCCTTGGCCCACAAACAATCTCCTCACTCACTAACCCAAGCCTAACTAAAAATTAGTAGACGTTGGCCCTAGGGACATCTCGGACTCAATTAGGAGATTATCCTAAGGGGGAACAGTGTTGGAATTTGACTCCTGCCAAATCAGTGTCTAGGAAGGGGATTGAGGGCCGAAAGCCCGAAGATTGGTGGTTATTTAATTAAGGAACGTCTTTGACGGAAAACCTCCCACCACTCTTGCCCTAACCTGGCTGATTAACTTGTGGTCAAAGTCTACACCCTACTTCCTGTGGACAGTCTAACCAGTTAGGAGTCGTCTAGGTCATAAGTCTACCCTAACTTAGGTTAAAATTTTTTTCTTTTTTGTTTGTTTATTTGTTTGTTTTCTTTTTCTTTGTTTGTGATTGTGTGATATGGCATATAATAATAATTTTCCAATTTTAATCCATATTACACACCAACCTCTTTTTCGGATATTACCAACCCGGCATATCATAACTTTGACCAATTTAGTGTGCCGGAATGGTCTTATCCGAATGAATATAACCCATGCCCCCCCATCTTATGACCATAATTTTCATACCACTTTCAACTCTTCACAGAGTTCATGGGGTTTCGCTTCCCCCGATACCAATTTTCAACCAACTTGTCCCCCGTATCCACCTTGTCCACAGTATTCCCAAGATTCATACTCAGATCCTCCCATTCAGAATAGAAAACCATCTATCTTGAAAATGATGAGTATGCATGAGTCCAAGCAACAATCACCATCAATCTCTGACATGATGATGCGTGAGTCCAAGCAAAAATCAAAAAATCTGACCGACTCACAACTTCATCATGATTACACTTCCTCTTTTCAAGTCCAATCACAAAATGATGCACCAATCGACTATATCGACTATGAAAAGATGCTTAAAACCATGACTCAGGCTAGATTAGCTCGTGATCATGAAATAGATATGATGGTTCAATCTTTACGTTCTCACCGTTCGGCCGATTCTACTTTCGCTGACCACTCTCTTAAGGCCGAAGAGTCACGTTGCTTTGGACAACAAGATTCTAATTCAGTACCATCATTTGAACTTGTCGAAACTCCAATTTTTGATAGTTTGGCAAGTTATTCCTTTCCTGAAATAGAACTTGAGCATGAATATGATCCTGATCTCCCACTTGGTGATTCAATCTTACTTCCTGATTCAATAATGACTCCGGTGTCTCCACCTGATTTTACTTTTCCCGAGTCAACATTGAATCCTGTGCCAATTCATCATGAAATTGAATCACCCATTTTTGATGATCATATTGAACTTGACCAATTCTACAATTTGAAAGTCCTATGGATAAATTGGCAAGTTCTCATTTTTATGATATTGAGCTCAATGAGATATGTGACCTAGATTCTCAAATCTGTGATCAAGTTCAAATTCCCGAATCATTATTGACTCCTATTTTGTTACCCGACTTAGGTAATCTTTTAGAGTCAGTTTTGATTCCCACACCTATCATTCCTGAACTTGAATCACCAACATTGAGTCACATTCCATTTTGGGAAACTGATTGTGGACTTGAGTTTCAGCTTATTGATTTGGGCCCACTTCCTGAACCTAGCCCGACTCCTGAACCCTTACTTGATTTAAGTTTCTTTCCTGAGTCGGTATTCGTTCCCATACTTACGGCGTCCAAGTCAATCATTCCATCTTTTCACATTTCATTTTGGGACAAGGCGGTTAACACAATTGACTCTGAATATAATTATGAATTATGAAAATTTGATGGGGTGAAATTGCTAAAAAATGATCATACATACATTTTAGTGGGTTATACAAGGGAAATTTCTGGTAGGTTCCTCCAAATACTACTTTATCTTGATTGGGTAGCAACGCTTGGCCCAATTAGACCACCACCGGAACCACCACCTTAAGGTAACTTCTGCCTTCCCTTCTTCTTTTTCATGCATATATGCATTCATTCATACATTGAGGACAATGCATGAGATAAGTGTGGGGGTATGCTTTACTAACATACTAACATAGGTAGAAACTAACAAAAAAATTTGCTAATAATAAAAAATTTTTTTTTTTATAAAAAGGACAATATTTTGACTTATCTTTTGAAAGAAATCTAAGTTAGTCTTAAGAATTAGGAAAATCATGTTTAGGATTTCTAAAAACTTGGTCAAAATAAATAAATTGTTGAATTTTTAGGTATAGGAGGAGAAATTGAATAAGTTGTTAGTCTTAATTTTACCTTAATGAAATGTGCATACCTAATGCATATCTAGGATTCTAAGACAAAGATCCTTATGCCTCATATATGAAAAAAAAAATAATAATAATATCACCAATTAAGCTGGATACATGTGCCTCAAGAAGCATAAGTATTCACGCCTAAAGGTGAGTTCTAAATAAAATAAAGTCCTTAGTTTTGTGGCCTAGTTCACTCGAATTTGAGTCCGCGGGGTGTTTTCTCACCTGGTGCTTTAAAGCCGACCGGTTTGGGAGCCACCGACTTTAAGTTCGCTACATGGGTGGATTAGAAAGCCTAAGAAAACTAATAAATATTATATATGTATTAACACATCTAATAGTCAATTAGTTAGGTATGAGTGCCTCAAGAAGCCTTCATGCTTACACGAAAGAAAAATAGATGAGTTATACATATTAAAAAAAAATATATATAATAATAATAAAGAGGCATGAGAGTCCAAGTTAAGGAATTCCTAGTAAAAATTCATAAGGATGCATATGATTTTTGGTAACGAAAAAGACTATACAAAAATTCAATTTTGATCCTTACCTAAAATGGATAACAATTTACTATATATAGACTAAGTTTAAGAATGAATAAAAATGATGATCCTAAAAACTTATAGATTACTTAGTCTCTTCAAACGTATTTCAAATATTTTCCTTTTTAATGGATTTTGTGGGTGTAATCCGCTGAAAACCCTCACGAGACAACACTCGTCCTTTAGGGTAACCTAGGGGTTTAACGGCTTGTTGCACGTGCTAAGTGCAATCGTGATTCCTACGAAAGTGAGTTAGCTAGTTTAGTTTTTCTTTTTCTTTTTGATTTTTACTCGAGGACGAGCAAAAAGATAAGTGTGGGGGTGTGATTGGTAGTGACAAGTGCATATTATCATTACATTTACCATCACATTTTCATATTTATTCCTATAATTCTGCACATTTACTAATATTTTATCATTTATTGTGTGCAGGCCTTGAGAAATAAAAATAAAAGAATAAAGCCTTAAAAGAAGCCCAAAAGCCCATATGCAAGCCCAATGCAAAAGTTGCAATTATCAAATATCAAAGTTGCAATTGCTAAGGGCAATAGTTGCAAATACTAAAAGAAGAGGGAAGGATAGACTTCTATTCAACCCTAAATACTTGCAGGATGAGGATAAAAGCCAAAGAAGAGAGTGCAAAGATAATAAATTCGTTGTTAAAAGATTTGGGATCTAGGTAACTTGCTTTCCAAGTTATCTCGAAATCCCAAGATAAAGAGTCAGGATGCAACTTCCAGAAGCATATACCCAGATGGACGGACCAGAGGAGACCACGCGCCAAAGCGATTGGCCAGAGACCACACAAGAGCCGCGAAAACGCGGCGCAAGCCGCGTTTCCACGGCAAGACAGTTGATTCTGGCGATAAGGTTTTTTGGAGAGTCGTCCCGGAACTCTACCTCCTTCTGCACCTATAAATACCCCTGCAGACGCAACAGAGAGGGCGGACAACAAACTACAGAGCAAAAATCTAGGGTTTTTAGGCTAACTTGTAATTTAGGTTAGGTTTTATTTTCGTTTTCTTTTGTAATTTTTGTAACTGAGAGGAGAGGATGCTTTCATGGAGGAAAGAGTTCATACTTGTACTGAGGTGACATCGGTGTAAGTCTTACTTTTCCTCCATTGTTAATAAAATCTGCTCAAAGTTTGTCTTTATTTCTATTTTTGTTTTTGTTCTTTTATTCTTGTTCTCTATTCTTGTTCTACTTTAATTCTCTTTCTGATGTCTTGCAAACCATGAGATACGATCGCTTCGAGACTGCCTAGTCGAAGAAGTGCCCTTGATGGCCTATGGAGATGAATAAGCCTTCTCTTTAGTTTGTCTTTTCTTTTCGTAGTGTAGATCGCGAAGGTGGAAGATCCTATACTCCATACTTGAATGCATTCCAAGACAAGGTAAGTCGTTGCAACAGATCAAAGGTACACAGGGCAGAAGAGGTAGGTATGTGTTTAATTTTCTGTCTTTTATTTCTTTAGTATAGATTACCACATCTTCCACATCTTTCCAATTTCTTTACCGACTCATTGTAAATACCGCTTCTACTTCTCCATCTTCTTAACCTACCGCTTTCTTTCTAACCTAACTTTTCCTTTTAATAACTAAAAAAAAGAAATTTTTAGAGAACTTACTTAAACGCTTCCATCGCTAGTCCCTCCATGAGGATCACGACCCGCATAGCCATTGCTACCGCGGATTAGAATTGAGCACCTTGCACATCCTTTTCCTAAATCTAATATTCTATATTTTGTGTGTAGGGAAAAACTCAATCAGGGTTTTACATCAGAAAAACTCTGATTCTTGCCTGTACTGATGCTTAGCGTATATTCGTGAGGGTATTTCTGACCTGCATATATACGTCGCAGTAATGTCTCCGTACCCGCAGGATCGGGGCCTTACAGTCCTACTCATCTTTTTCAGTCTCACCTATGCAAAATGAACAACCATCAATACTGGACTTGAGTATGGAACCCTTGCGTGAGTCCGAGCAGCAATCGCAAAATCCGATGGACTCACAATTTCACCATAATTTTCAAAATCGACGTCCATACTCATATCATCAAGAAGAATCAATTGCCAAGAGTATGGAAGATATGATTCCAAATTCGAATTCTGTTACCCAACCTATCAGTAGGTTAGACTCAATTATGAGCGATTTGATTAATGAGAGCGAGAAAAATCTTTCTTGTCAACCGTTGACCAATCCTTATATCCCTAACTCTACCGATTGTGTAGGATCTATATAACAAGCAAAACAACACTAGAGGGGGGGGTGAATAGTGTTATTTAAACTTTAAACAAATCACTTGCAGAAATTAAATAATCACAAGAGATTAAGCACAGAAAAACAAACGCAAACAGCGGAGAGTTATCCTGGTTCGGTCCTTGTGACCTACATCCAGTCCCCAAGCAAAACGCTTGAGATTTTCCTTTACTTTCCTTGTGTACACCCTACAACAAGTGCCTTGTGCACCACTTGACAAACACCCTTTGCCAACGTGCACAACTTCTCTTCCACCAAGAGAACACGCCTTGTACAATCTTCTACACCCAAGAAGACTCCTTGTACAACTTTCTTTGAAATGAATACAATAACTTCCTATAGCCTTGATAAGGATCTGTAGTGGACAAGGTTCTGTATAGGAAGGTTTAACTTCAGAATTCTTCACAAGAGGAAATGGCTTTTGGTGAAGAAAGAAGTTGCAAATTTCAGTTTTCAGGATTCTGGAAATTTTGGCTTTGGAAATCTGATTGAAAGAATTAGTGAATGGCCTTAGGAATAACTTCTCTATATATAGATGTAGACTAGGGTCAGTTAGGGAAGTTATGGCATCAATTCAGACAATTTGAACATTTGAAAACGTTGCCAAATGAATCAGATAAGAGAAACTGTCCAACAGTCAGAAACTGCTTATAGTCGACTAGGATACTGGATTAGTCGACTAGGCTAGGCAAAAGTTCACTTATTAGTCGACTAGGTAAGATTGTTAGTCGACTAGGGAAGTGTCTGTTGGAAACAAAAGTTTCTGGATAACTGAAATTAGTCGACTGTAACTAACTTGTAGTCGACTTAAAACTGGATTAGTCGACTGGATAAAAAGGGTAGTCGACTAATTTTGTTTCAGAAAAGAAACAGAGAGTTGGATATTTTTGTGTCAAAGATTAGTCGACTTGGAAATAGGGTTAGTCGACTAGAGTATCTGTTAGTCGACTAGGTAAGAAAGTCAAGTCGACTAATTTGGCTTACAGAGTCCAAACAGAGAGTTAGGAGTTTTTGTTCTAAGTGGATTAGTCGACTAGGGCTATATATCAAGTCGACTACATTGGGGTAGTCGACTATATCAATAGGGTAAGTCGACTTGGAAGATTAATTTTGTGTGTAAGTTGATCAAGGCTATTACAAAACTTTCTAAGTTTACACAACAACTTCCACAAACACCCGTAAGCATAATAAACTCCATCTGAGGTAGAGCAATCATCATGTAGTAGTCGTGTTCGTCCATCATCAAAATCTAGTAATTGGAGAGGCGTCAACATCTTGAACTTGTCAGGTTCCAACATTCTCCCCCTTTTTGATGATGACAACATATGTCTATGATGGCTCCCTCTGCAACAAAACTCCCCTAAAAAAAAAATTTTGTCCCTGCAGAAAATGTTAGGTTGCACCTGCATGATTATATGTTAGTATTCATAACATATATATGTCAAATAGTGTCACAATTTTGCACAACATGCAGAATTTTCAGAATTTACACACAGATACAGATAGATACACAAAGATACACATATCATACACACAGATACAGATAGATACACAAAGATACACATATCATACATAACAACATTTCTCCCCTTTGTCATTAACAAAAAGAGAAGATACATAGGTCTGAAACATAAACTGACAGAGTCTTTAAAAACAGAAAATACATAATAGTTCTTCAAAAGCAAATAGCATAAAAAGACACTCCAACGCCAATAGCGTCAATCTTCGGATCCGGGAGGAGGAGGTGGGTGATGGATCTTGAGAAGACTGATTATGGCTGATTGTGTAGACTCAATGGATTGCAGCCTAGTCATCATCATAGATTGATTCTCAAGAATGCGAGAGTGAGAATCTAACAAATTTTGTTGTTGAGATTGAAGGGATGCTATCTGGGCGGACATGGAATTATAGAAAGCATCGGCATATGGATTTGGTTGAGTTGGAGGAGGATCGGGTTGTGAAGATGTAGATGGACCATGTGGAGGACTTGGTGATTTAGAAGGTGGTTGTTGGGGTTCATGAGAAGGAAACTCAGGTAGCTTCATCCTATTAATGGCAGCACGATCAAAGAACTCAAAACTCTTTACAACAGTCTCTTCAGAAGCAAGATCAACATGATACTTCCGAAAGATTGGAGTGAGAAAGGCGCCAAATGGTAGGTGAGAAGAATGAAACTTGACCATGGTGTCAAATATGATTTTAGCCCAATTAACGTCATGTCCAGCCATAATAGCATAGACACAGGACGATAATTCCCTTGAGTAGTAATTATAACTACCAGTCTTAGGGCAGATGTTATAGGAAGGATTCGACCAATTAGACGGGGAATTGGCTTAAGCTTATTGTTGGACATGGGTAGATGTTGTCCTGGAAGAAAGATAAGATCTAAAACATCTTCATCATCCATCACAATCTCATCAAGAGTGAGGCCAGAATATGGAATAGATAAGATACGGCCAATATTCTTGATAGAAAGCTTAATATGAACACCTTTAACATAGGATGCAAGATAGGTTTTATTTTCATTATCTTCAAAAGCTAAGTTGGTGTAGAATAGATAGATTAGAAAAGGATAATAAGCATCCTTAACTTCAGAGGAGAACATGTTATATAAACCACAATTTCTAAGATAATCCATGATATCATAATCATAAAAATCATCATATTTGATGAACCTTCCTGGTATGATATCTAATTGAGACAGACGAAGATAATCAGCCTCTAGATGTGGATTTTTCAGATAAGTCCTAAAATCAACAGTGGTTGAAGAGGATGAACCAGGAGTGAATTTTGTTTTCTTGGAACGAGACATGATGAAAACGAAATTAACTTAAAGAGACAGTAGATAATGAAGTAATGAACTGAAATTGGAAAGATTTATACCCTGAAAAGAAGAACAGTGGAGGAATTTGGAAGAAATTCGCTGGAAGAAGTCGCAGAACTTCGGGTGCCCTAGTTTCTTCGTCTGGTCGACTGAAAGGCTCGGTTGGAAGAAGAAATGAGGAAATTCTAGGGTTTGGGTGAGTTAAGGAAAGAAATGAATGGTTAAGATGAATCCTGGATATAAATCAATGGATAGGATTAAAAAATAATTGATATCGGATCCTTAACTTAAGTTATTGGGTCGGGTTTGAATCAAAAATCCGAAAACAGAAAAACAGAAATTCACAGTATTAGTCGACTTACAGGACAAGACTAGTCGACTAATAATAGGTCTAGTCGACTGTAAATTTTCTATAGTCGACTAATTATGGACAAATCAGAAATTGAAGTTTCTGTTTCTCTCAGGAGTCGACTAGGAAATTTTTCAAGTCGACTAAGACTTTTATAAGTCGACTAGTAAGAGTTATAAGTCGACTAACTTTCATAAAAATACTGCCTTTGAAAAATCTAAAAAATTGTTTTTTAAAAATCTGAAAAATTACAAATACCAAGATCTCTTCTAAATTTTATAAAGGTATCTTCTTTCAGTGGTTTAGTTAATATATCAGCAACTTGATTATCAGTTGATATGAAATTTAAAGAAATATCACCTTTTAAAGCATGATCACGTAAAAAATGATGTCTAATATCAATATGTTTGGTACGTGAATGGTGAACTGGATTTTTAGATAGATTAATAGCACTTGTATTATCACACATAATAGGTGAATTTGTGAGAGTCATGCCATAATCAAGTAAGGTTTGTTTCATCCATATAATTTGGGCACATGCAACACTAGCAGCAATATATTCTGCCTCAGTTGTTGATAAGGATACGGAATTTTGCTTTTTACTAAACCAAGATACTAGTGAATGTCCCAAAAAGTGACAAGTACCACTAGTACTCTTCCGGTCAGATTTACAACCAGCAAAATCAGCATCACTATAAGATAATAAATCAAATGTGCATGACTTTGGATAAAATAAACCGTAATTGATTGTGTTATTTAAATATCTAAAGATCCTTTTCACTGCTTTAATATGTGATTCCTTAGGATTTGACTGATATCTAGCACATAAGCATACGCTAAACATTATATCAGGTCTACTAGAAGTAATATAAAGTAGAGAGCCAATCATACCTCTATAGAGTTTCTGATCGACATTCTTACCACTTTCATCTTTGTCCAAAAAGGTAGTTGTACTCATGGGAGTATTCTTGTGACCAGAATTTTCCATACCAAATCGCTTTAGAAATTCCTTAGCGTATTTGCATTGGGAGATGAAGATTCCATCCTTCATTTGTTTGATTTGAAGACCGAGGAAGTAAGTGAGTTCGCCCATGTGGCTCATCTCAAATTCATTCTGCATAGTCTTAGAAAATTCTTGACAAAGATCATCATTAGTAGAACCAAATAATATATCATCAACATAAATCTGAATTATTAAGATATCTTTATTAACATGTTTGATAAAAAGAGTTGTATCTGCACTTCCCATTTTAAAATCAGAATTTAAAAGAAAACTCTTTAATCTATCATACCAAGCACGAGGTGCTTGCTTTAAACCATATAAAGCTTTTTTAAGTTTGAAAACATGGTTTGGAAATTTTTCATGTTCAAAACCTGGTGGTTGTTCAACATAAACAGTTTCTTTAATTATTCCATTTAAAAAGGCACTTTTAACATCCATTTGATATAATTTGAAATTCATAAAACATGAAAAAGCAAGTAATATACGAATTGATTCAAGTCTTGCGACAGGTGCATAAGTTTCATCGAAATCAATACCTTCTTCTTGATTATACCCTTGTGCTACTAACCTTGCCTTGTTCTTAATGACTTCACCGGATTCATTGAGTTTGTTCTTGAAGACCCATCTTGTACCGATGACGGGATGATCAGTAGGACGTTGCACAAGATCCCATACATCATTTCTTACAAATTGGTTCAACTCTTCCTGCATGGCAATTGTCCAATAATCGTCCTCACATGCTTCGTTGATATTCTTCGGTTCAATGAGTGAAATGAAGGCAGTTTGTGTCATGTAGTTCAACTTGGATCTCGTTTGAACGCCTTGATTTATATCTCCAATTACCAAATCTTGTGGATGATTCCTTACTTCAACATAGGCTTTCGGTAACTCGGTAGGAATCTCTTCATCCTTAGACAAGTTAGTATCAACAGAAGATATAACAATATTTTTATTAGGAGAAACTATAATATGATCATCATCATGTGGAGAATCATTAGAAACAAGTTTAGTCAAGGATTCATCAAATTTAACATGTAAAGATTCTTCAATAGTAAATGATTTTTTATTAAAAATTCTATATGCTTTACTATGAGTAGAATAGCCAACAAAAATACCTTCATTGGATCTAGCATCAAATTTATCTAAAGCATCTTTTGTATTTAAAATAAAGCATTTACAACCAAAAATCTTAAAATATGAAACTTTTGGAATCCGATCATGAAACAATTCATAAGAGGTTTTATTTAAAAATGGTCGAATAAGTACACGATTTAAAACATGACAAGCAGTAGCAGTGGCTTCAGCCCAAAAGTATTTTGGTAAGTTACTATCCATAAGCATAGTTCTAGCACATTCTTGCAAAGTCCTATTCTTTCTCTCTACAACACCATTTTGAGGAGATGCTCTAGGAAATGCAAAATTATGTGTAATACCATACTTATTACAGAAATTTGAAAAAGATTCATTCTCAAATTCTCCTCCATGATCACTACGAATAGTGACTATGTTTAGAGACTTTTGATTTTGAATTCTTTTACAAAAACTTACAAATTCATCAAAAGTGTCATTTTTATTTTTCAGAAAAATCACCCATGTAAAACGTGAGTAATCATCTACAATGACAAAAACATATCTACTCTTATTTAATGAAGAAACACGAGTAGGACCAAATAAATCCAAATGCAATAATTCTAAAGGTCTTTTTGTAGAAACCAAATCTTTTGATTTAAAAGAAGATTTAACTTGTTTTCCTAATTGACAAGAATCACAAAAATAGTCCTTTTTGAAAGCAATTTTTGGAAGACCTTTAACTAAGTTAAATTTTGAAATCTTAGAAATAGTTTTCATATTCAAATGACCAAATCTTTTATGCCATAAAAAATAATCATTATTTGAAGCAATTAGACATAAATTTTCATTTGAAGAAATGCATGCTATTGACAATTCATATATGTTATTATTTCGAAAACCTTTAAACAAAATATCTTTCATATTAGCATCATAAATAAGACAAACATCTTTTTCAAACACAATTTTATAACCCTTATCACATAATTGACTAATACTTAATAGATTGTGTTTTAAACCACTTACCAAAAGGACATTTTCAATAAGAGGTTTTGAAAGATTACCAACAATGCCGGTTCCAATAACTTTTCCTTTGTTATTGTCTCCAAAGATCACTGTACCTCCTTTTTTGATTTGTACGGAAGACAATAGTTGTATATGTCCGGTCATGTGTTTGGAACACCCACTATCAAGTATCCACTTTTCTTTGTTAGGTACCTATAAGATAAAACAATAAATATGGTACCCATCATGATAGGGTCCGAAAAAGGTTAGCCTTTAGGAACCCAAATCCAATTGGAATTTGGTTTCCATTTGTTAGTATAAACATAATTCTTAGAATTACACACATCATGTATAAAAGATGCAACATAAATATTCTTATCAATATTATTTAGATTCTTAGGAACCCATATATATTTGCATCTACTTCTTTTTGAAATATCATTTCTTTTTACAAAAGAATTGTATGGATTATGAACATGTGTAGATTTTACAAAATTAGTCTTTGAAAAACCAATACCAACATGAGTAGGCTTATACATGTTATCTTTTGAAAAACCAAGACCAAAATGATTGTTAGACATTTTTTGAGAAGATAATAACATATTTAAATTCTCTTTTCCTTTATTAAATTTATTTACATTTTTCAAAAGATCTTCATACTTAACTTTGAAACTTATCATATCTTTATCTAAAACATTAATTCTAGAACTTAAAGAAAAAATTTCCTTTTTAAGTAAAGCATTCTCTTTTAAGAAAACTTCATTGTCTCTTTTTAAAGATACAATAACTTTTTCAAATTCTTCTTTTTGAGAACTAAAAGATGATGTTTGAGAAACAAGAATTGAATTATCATTAATAAGTTTTTCATTTTCCTTTATTAGAACTTTATTTCTAATCTTTTCAGTTTTGAAATTACTATAAAGTTCATTAAAGGCTTCTAATAAAGCATCATAATCTTGTACCTCATCTTCTTGGGCCATGAAGCAAATATTGGCGGTTTCCTTTGCTTCTTCTTCGTCCTCAGAGGAAGATGAGTCGCTATCATCCCATGTTGCTTGAAAGGCCTTCTTATTCTTGTTGAACTTGTTGAACTTGTTGAAAGTCTTGAAGTGTCCTTTTGATTTCATCAATGGACAATCCTTCTTCATATGGCCTGGTTTGTTACACTTAAAACAAGTTGGAATTTCATTAGTATCTTTATTCTTATTATACTTACCTTGTTTTAAGAATCTTTTGAACTTCCTTGAAAGCATGGCCATTTCTTCTTCATCTTCATCCGAATTGTCCGTATCTGAAGATGCATGGAAGGCAAGAACTTTCTTCTTGGATTGATGTTGTTGTTCGTCCTTCTTTCTTTCTTCTATTTGCACTTCATATGCCATTAGATTACCGACTAGGTTTTCTAATGTCATGGTGGAGAGATCGTTTGCCTCTTCAATGGCGGTTGTCTTCTTCTCCCATTCCGGTGTGAGTGCTCGAAGGATCTTACGGACTCGTTCAACTTGAGTGTAGTCCTTTCCAAGGGATGCAAGAGTGTTGGTGATGTCGGTGAACCTTGTAACCATTTCGGATATGGTTTCGTTCTCCTTCATCTTGAACAATTCAAATCTGTGGACAAGAACTGAAATTTTAGATTCCTTAACCTTGTTCGTACCTTCGTGTGTTACCTCGAGTGTATGCCATATTTGATGTGCAGAGGTTGATGTAGACACACGGTTGAACTCTTCTTTGGTTAAGGCACAAAAGAGAGCGTTCATCGCCTTGGCATCCAGATTTGCATTCTTCTTTTGTTCTTCACTCCAAGCGTCATAGTTGGTTGTAGGCTTGGTGTACTCGGCTTCTACGATGTTCCAAAGATCGTAGTTGAGCGACTGCAAGTAGATCTTCATTCTACACTTCCAGTAATTGTAGTTGGTTCCGTCAAAGAGCGGTGGACGTTGTGTAGAATGCCCTTCTTTGAATTGGGATGATTGGAAATCCGTTGCCATCCTTGTATGGTTGTTTGCCTTGAAACCTGCTCTGATACCAAATGTAGGATCTATATAACAAGCAAAACAACACTAGAGGGGGGGGTGAATAGTGTTATTTAAACTTTAAACAAATCACTTGCAGAAATTAAATAATCACAAGAGATTAAGCACAGAAAAACAAACGCAAACAGCGGAGAGTTATCCTGGTTCGGTCCTTGTGACCTACATCCAGTCCCCAAGCAAAACGCTTAAGATTTTCCTTTACTTTCCTTGTGTACACCCTACAACAAGTGCCTTGTGCACCACTTGACAAACACCCTTTGCCAACGTGCACAACTTCTCTTCCACCAAGAGAACACGCCTTGTACAATCTTCTACACCCAAGAAGACTCCTTGTACAACTTTCTTTGAAATGAATACAATAACTTCCTATAGCCTTGATAAGGATCTGTAGTGGACAAGGTTCTGTATAGGAAGGTTTAACTTCAGAATTCTTCACAAGAGGAAATGGCTTTTGGTGAAGAAAGAAGTTGCAAATTTCAGTTTTCAGGATTCTGGAAATTTTGGCTTTGGAAATCTGATTGAAAGAATTAGTGAATGGCCTTAGGAATAACTTCTCTATATATAGATGTAGACTAGGGTCAGTTAGGGAAGTTATGGCATCAATTCAGACAATTTGAACATTTGAAAACGTTGCCAAATGAATCAGATAAGAGAAACTGTCCAACAGTCAGAAACTGCTTATAGTCGACTAGGATACTGGATTAGTCGACTAGGCTAGGCAAAAGTTCACTTATTAGTCGACTAGGTAAGATTGTTAGTCGACTAGGGAAGTGTCTGTTGGAAACAAAAGTTTCTGGATAACTGAAATTAGTCGACTGTAACTAACTTGTAGTCGACTTAAAACTGGATTAGTCGACTGGATAAAAAGGGTAGTCGACTAATTTTGTTTCAGAAAAGAAACAGAGAGTTGGATATTTTTTGTGTCAAAGATTAGTCGACTTGGAAATAGGGTTAGTCGACTAGAGTATCTGTTAGTCGACTAGGTAAGAAAGTCAAGTCGACTAATTTGGCTTACAGAGTCCAAACAGAGAGTTAGGAGTTTTTGTTCTAAGTGGATTAGTCGACTAGGGCTATATATCAAGTCGACTACATTGGGGTAGTCGACTATATCAATAGGGTAAGTCGACTTGGAAGATTAATTTTGTGTGTAAGTTGATCAAGGCTATTACAAAACTTTCTAAGTTTACACAACAACTTCCACAAACACCCGTAAGCATAATAAACTCCATCTGAGGTAGAGCAATCATCATGTAGTAGTCGTGTTCGTCCATCATCAAAATCTAGTAATTGGAGAGGCGTCAACATCTTGAACTTGTCAGGTTCCAACAGATTGGACCCAAGAATCATGTTCTTTTGAAAACCAAGATTCAATTTCAGAATACATATTTGAACTTGACCAATCTCCAAGTTATGAAAGTCGCCTGGACATTTTGGTAAGTTATCCCTTTCCTGAAATTGAAATTGAACCTGAATGTGATCCCGAACCTCATGTTAGTAATTCCATTTCACTTTTTTGGTTCAATAATGACCCCTGTATCTTTACCAAATTTTTTTCTCTATTCTGGAGTCAACATTGAATCCTGTACCAGTACACCGTGAAATGGAGTCACCAATCTCTTATGATCACACTTCATTAATGGGGAAAGTGTGTGAACATCAATTCTTTAGTTTGGACCCTATTTTTGAACCAATTTCGACTCTCATTGTTGACTCTCGACTTGATCTGAGTCAATTTCCCGAGTCGGTACCGGTTTTTCTTCCTATTCCATTTAAGTCCAAATCCATCATTTTCAAAAATCACACTTCATTGTTGGACAAGAATGTTGACAAAAGTGACTCAGTAATTATTTTTGAAAATTAGAAATTAGATGGGGATAATTTTTTAAATCAGACCATTCAGTCCATCATTCTTTTATTGGGTCATATTAGAGAGGTCATTGGTGGGTTCCTGCAAGATCCACGCTATTTTGATTGGGTCGCAATGCTTGGCCCAATCCGACCACCACCGGAGCCACCCCTTGAGGTCATCTTCCTTCCCTCTCCATTTGTCATGTATTTACACATTCACGATGCATTGAGGACCATGCATGAGATAAGTGTGGGGGAGGATTTACTAACATAGTTAGTTTTATATTTTCTTTCTTTTACACTTCTTTTTACTTAAACAAAAAAAAAATCTTTTATATAAAAACTTTTCTTTTCTTTTTACAGAACTTTTTGAAACAAGATAAATAGTTTTGATTTATTTTTAAGAAAATTAAGATTATCTTAGGAATTAAGAAGACCTAAAATTATGAAATTTTAAACCGAGTCAAAATAATAGATCTTGTTTAAATTTTAGGATAAGAAAGTAAAATTGAAAAGATAATTTGATCTTGAATTTTTTGCCTTAGATTTATGCACTCCACACTTACACAATTTTTGGGATTGAAACAAAGACTGAAAATGCCATAAATGATGATAATAAAAACCACTATTGAAGTTGGGTAATTATGCCTCAGGAAGCATGATTATTCACACCTAAAACGGTGGACAAAAATAAAATAATTCCCTTTAATTTTGTGGCCTTGTTTACTCGAGTCCTTAAGTTTGAGGGATGTTTTCTCATCTGGTGCCCTAAGACCATCTGGTTTGGGAGTCACCGGCTGAAGGCTCACTACCCGGGTAAATAAGAAAGCCTAAGAAAACTAAGGGCACAAAAAAAAGAAAAAAGTAATAATAATATAAATAAATGGCATGAAAGTTAGAGTCGATATCCCAAAAACCTTCACTGTTCACAAAGTGCATATTTTTCTAAGAGTTTTATGAAAGATCAAAGAGTCAATTCAATTTTAAATTCTTACATTTAATTTATAACAAGATTTTGCATTTCGACTTAGTTTAAGGAAGATTAATTTCTGGTTAACTTCTGACCTTGGATCACTTATATTTTTGCAAAAATACTTCAACACTTTTCTCTATTTCAAAAATGCGTTTTCAAAATACTAACGTTTGATTTCTTTCTTTATGGATTTTGTGGGTGTAATCCGCTGAAAACCCTCAGGAGACAAAACTCCTCCTCTAGGGGAAACCTAGAGGTTTAACGACTTGTTGCACATGCTCAGTGCAATCGCGTCACCTGCGAAAGTGGTGTAATAATTCCCTTAGTTTTTTTTGTTTTGCTCGGGACGAGCAAAAGATAAGTGTGGGGGTGTGATTAGTCTCTAATTTTGCATAATTTTATCACATCCACATATTTATTTGGTATAATATTCTGCTAATAAAGCTTTTCTTGCTTGATTCTAGGTCCATGGTGTGCAATGAAGAAGACCCTAAATCACCATTTAATTGGTGATTAAAGGCCTATTAAGATAGCCATTGACCTAAGAGGCTGATTCTTTCAAAACCATGGGCTGCAAACCAGAAACCGGGCACAGGAGCTGACAGGGGACAGACAAGACAGCGCGCGGCCACTTTATGGCCGTGGAAACGCGGCGCTGGCCGCGTTTTCGCGGCCGTATGGCCGCGGCCGCTCTTCGGGCCAGGGTTTGTCCCCTGGCCCCCCTCTTCCCTGGCTATAAATACCCCCCTGGGGTTTCTGAGAGGAAAAATACAGAGTTTTAGGGTACTTTTCATTTCCATGTTGTAGTTTAGTTTAGGTTAGGTTAGTTCTTCTTCTTCCCCATTGTATTTTCCATTTTGTTTTAGATCTTGTATTAGGAGAAAGAGTGATACATGAGTGAAATGCAAGAGTACTTGTAATAGAAGGTGACAAGCTATGAAAGGTGCTCTCTTTACCTCTCTTTATTTTCAATCTAACTTCTTTTACATGTTTAGCTAGTCTTTTCTCTCATGGCAACTAACTACTAACCACCAACTAATCTAACTTCTTATTTGATAATCCACATGAATCTAATAGCCTCGGTTTGGCCTTGCTCTTGCAAGAGCTATTGATGGCTCATGATGATGGATCTAACACTCCAACTTCCTAACCACTCCATGCTTACTTTTCTATAGTATTGATGGTTTAAGTGTAGCTTGCACTTATTTATTGAGTCAGGTTGTGATGAGTTACATATGGGTCATGCTTTGAATCACTCTTGAACCAAGGACTAGTGATGGCCAATGATACATGTGAGTCAACTATCACTAAGAGGTTCGCGTGTTGGTAGAGTCATTAGTAGTTAATAGCCGTGATTTTTCTTTCTTTTTCACTTTATTTTAGATATAAAAACAAACTACAAAAATCATTCTTTTCTATGTTTCCCACTTCTTTGTGTTTTACCGTTCTTCTCTTTTCATTCTTTCTTTCTTTTCTTTTCATTCTTTCAAACTTTGAAGAATCTTTAACACATACGTGAATCAACCGGTAAAGCTTCTATCGCCTCCCGTCCTTGTGGATTCGACTCGTTTTAGCCTCTATGCTATAACGGAAGTATCGAGGAAGCCAAAGCACACACACTTTAAATATCAATTTCAAAACGTACACTTTTTGTGCACGGTTTTCCCCCGATCAGGGGTCCTAATACTTTCGGCCATATTTTCTAGTTAATGAAAAAGAAGATGTCAATAAAATGATTAGCAAAAAGGATCTCTTTAAGGATGTTAAGCCAAAAACTAGAGACCAAAGCTCTGATACCAATTGAAATTATACCTTGAGGGGGGGGGTGAATAGATGTAATGCTAATCAATAAAAAATTCAATGCAATATAAAATGAGATGATGCAACGATCACTCAAAACAAGACTAGAAGCCGAATTCCCTGTGAAGGGCTCTGAACTTCTCCTCGTGATTCCTCTAGATAAGAGTTTGAGATGCATAATTTCTATCTTGTTGTGATGAGTATAGATTGACAATAATGAATGAATAAAAAGCAAATAAATAGAGACAAGAAAGCAATCACAAACAAGAAGATTTGTTTTGAGGTTCAAGCCACTGCTCTACGTCCCTGCCTTCACCACCGTGAAGGATTTCCCAATCCACTATAGAACCTTCCACCAAGGATTACAACCACACAGAGTATACAACTCCCCAATACACTCCTCTAGTTCAGAGGTAGCGTAACAATAATGAAACAATCTCTGGGTCATCAAAAGACCACAAACTCTCTCTTGAAAAACTCTCTTACAAAACCTATAGAATAAAATATAAATTTAAAGCTCAAGAATTTGTAAGTGAGAGTAAAATTAGAAGAGAGATTTGAGAATCAAAAACTTGAAGAAGATTTCTGAAAATAAAAACACAAAACTGAAACTTGAAAATGAAATCACCTAGAGGGGGGGTGAATAGGTGATAATGCTAATCTAATGAACTTAATGCGGAATATAAAAACTAATTGCAATTACACAAATGCAACCAACTAGAGATGCACACACAAACAAGCCAAGCATATAAGTATGAATGATCAATGTGAAATGATGCAAGGCACAAAGTAAAGAGAGAGAGAGAGATAGAGTAAGAGTCAAGGGATCAAGCGCAAAGAACAAGATATGTTTCGAGATTCGAGCACCCAGCTCTACATCCCCGCCTTCACACAGAAGGATTTCAAGTCCACTAGCTTGTCCACAAAGGACTCCCACAAAGGGAACCTCCACCGAGGATTTGGGGCAATAACAATTACAAGGAGTACCCAACTCCTCTCCTTACAAACACAACCACCTCCTTGAGGCACAGCTCCAAGCCAACAAACAATCACCTCACAACTTGAGGGATTAGCACAAAGCTTACACAAGGATCACCTCACCACTTAAGGGATACAACCCACTTGCACAACCTCCTCAACACAATGAGGGAAAGGCACAAAGCCAAGCAAAGATAGGGTTTACAACTTGGTGGTCTAACAAACAACCACAAACAATTTCTTTCCCACACAAGGATCCTATAGAATGAGATAGTAGATGTAGCTCAAGTGTTGAGAAAACAAAGTGTTTAAAACAAAGAAAAATCACTTGGGAAATCACCACAAAGATATAGAATGATTGAACCAAACCAAATCCCCAAAAGACTATTTTTCTTTGAAATAATGAAACACTTTAAAACAATATGATTGATTTGTTTAGCACAAAGAAACTCTTTTTAAAACTTGTTCAAATACTAGAGAAAGCTCAGAAATTTCGTCCAAAAAATTCTTAGAGAAAACTGGCCATTAATGGGGTATTTATAGCCCCCAGAAAATTATAGCCGTTGGCAGCAAATCCTGCCAAAAATGAACTACCGGTCGACCGTCCGGTCGACCATCCAACGGCCAATTTTTGACCGTTGGCAGCTACCGGTCGACCGGGCAGTCGACCGTAGAAAACAGAGAGCAACCTGCTTTCAGTCGGTTGACCGTGCGGTCGACCGGACCAAGAGTCAGCCAGCGTGCACGTATCCGTGCACGTCGGTCGACTGATACGGTCGACCGGCTACTTGGTGCGGTCGACCGTAGAGGTCGACCGACCTAGCCTGGCAGAGGCTGTTCTGGTCAGCAAAAACATGTTATTTATTATTCAATAAAAATTCCCATAAAACCTCTAAAATTTACAAAAATAGTATTATCATTTTGCATTGAAAAATAAACTTGTGTTAAAAACTTTAACACAAATTCCAAACATATTGGACTATTTTTGTGTTATAGAAATTTTGCCAAAAACCAAAAACCGTATTTTCTAAAACTTGAATTTTTGAATAGAAAATACATTATGTCCAAAACTCATCCAAATACAAAAACATGATATTAAACAACATTTAGGCATGATGCATATGGATGAAAATCTAATATACATGAAACATATATATATCCATGTTTTTGACTTTAATTCCAAAAATATGTTTTGTTAGAAATACCAAAACATAAAACCCATGAAATAGACTATCAAACTAAGTTTGTTTAAATAGTTGAAGCATGCATGTATATAGAACAAATCTAATATACATTAAACCATGTAAACTTGTTTTGATATAATATCTATTCATGCAAACCAAGATCGGTTTAAACCAAAAACCGAAAACCAAAACATGAAACGTGTGTGTTGTGAACTTGAGCATATCATACTATTCTAATCTTTACAATTTGGATCTAAACACAAAACTAAACTATGTACCGATGTCTTCTTGTAGAGCGCTGTCTCCAAGCCGACTCGATCCAAAACTCCGTGATCTACCGAGCTTGACTCCAATGAGTGCTATTTATGATCGTCGCTCGGGCTCTTGAATCACTATGTGAAAGCTTCCAAACCATCTTTGTTGAAGCTATACCTACTAACATCTTGATTAATAATCTGAAACTAAAATCACAAGATTATTAGTACACATAACTACATGAGTTAATCATCATCAAAACTAGAGTGGAAGGCCTCTGGGCCAACAATCTCCCCCTTTTTGATGATGACAAAACTCATGGAGTTATATATGTTTGGATTAAAGTTAAGCTTCAAAGAAGCTCCCCCTTAACTCATGCATAGGAGAAAAACATAATAAATATGCAATGTAAGCTCACAAACATATGAAACACATTCATTGCATGAACATAAATCCTTTTTCTAAAACATAATGCTCTTGATACCAAGTAAAAGCATGCTCTCTTGATACCAATTAAATAAAACAAATACATGTTCAAAACAAGATACCAATTTGCAAAACAAAACTAAAGAAGCTCTTGATACCAAAAATAAACATGTTCTTCAAATAATACTTTTGATACTAATTGAACTTTAAACCAAAGATAAAAACATAAAACAAGAAGCTCTTGATACCTATTGAACTTTAATAAAAACATAAAACATGCATACATAAACATGCATACAAACTACAAACTCAAATTCTTCTCCCCCTTTTGTCAATCATCAACAAAGGGGTAAAAGTAAAAACAAAATGATCTCCCCCTTTTTGTTCAAAACAAAGAATCAATAAAGGGATGACATAAAACATGATACCAATTAAAAATGTGTCAATGAAGTATATAAATGATATCAATTAAAATGAGTATAGAAACATTTTAAGGAATGCCTATATCAAATGATACCAATTGAAATAAAGGTAAACGAGGCATTAAACATTCATATATCAATTGAAAACAAAAATCTTGATACCAATTGACAAGTAAACCAATAACATATCAATTGTAAGAAAACAATCTTGTTACCAATTGAAATTAAACATAACAAAATTTGAATTTCTCAAATATGATACCAATTGTAAATATTTTCATTTTGAGCATATGATACCAAGTTGAAATTTTCAATCATAAAGAATGGGAGTGGGAATCAAATACCAATTGAAAGATGAAATACAAGTTTTCTCCCCCTTTATGAAATACCAAATAAAAACATGCATAAGCTTGTGCATGGATACCAATTGAAAACTAGTCAATTGAAACAAAAATTAAAACTCAAGCTTATCAAAATTTGTGCTTAAAAATATAGGGATATAATTAGCACAAATAAAACATATATATGTATGAAAAATAGATACCAATTGAAATTGATACTCTTTGAAATGAAAGCATACATACATAAAAATAATATATGAGTATACAAGGAAAATGTCAATATTGATACCAATTGAAAGAATTTCAATGATACCAATTGAAACAATAATAATATCAAATGTATACCTCATATTCCTATCCTCCCAACACATGCACATGTATCATTGGATTCTTTCAATATAGAGCATACATAGGCATGGTATCCCAACCAACCGCCCTTAGAAGGTAGGGGTTTTAAAAAAAAATAGGTTTGAAAATAAAGTGTGTTTGAAAATCTCTACCATAGAGAAGAATACAAACTAGTTAAATGGAAAAACTTTTAAACTAGTACGAAATCCTTCAGGTAAGGAATAAAACAAAATTGTTTTTCATGAAACACATGTAAATCACATGATCACTAAACACTCAAAGTCCATAAAGCCCATATCATACTCATGAGAAAACACGAATGATGTGAGTGTATAAGCATGATGTGAAAACATAGTCATGGAAATAGGCAATTAAGCTCATATTAAATCCCTTAAAAACATGAAAGTATGAGAAACTAAATTTTCATTACCAATTGAAATTACCTAAAAAACATGAAACTCATCAAAACGATTTAAACTTCAAGGCATATGTATATCATGTACAAACTAAAGTATACATACATATCCTAAACACAATGATTCCACAAAGATATATGCATGAAGGCTGATTAGTACACAATATTGCATATTATATATCATAATCCCCATGCATAATACAAATAAATAAGTGATTGTTAATCCTCTTCTCTACTTATTTGCAGGTATATACTTAAAGGAGAGTTAGTCAATTAATTACCTTAATTACCACTAATTAAGGTGATTAATTAAAAGATTAAAGATAAAGCCAAATCAAATCCAGATCTAGAGAGATCCGCGCAACAAACTCAGAATCCAAGTGGTCCACGTGGATAACCACTTCCCAACTAACCTGTACCAGAAAGATCTGGACCAACGGCCCAGATCTTGCCGCGGGAACGCAAGTGGGCGCGGCAATCTAGGGCCGTTAGATCTCCGGATTTTGTGGCAACGAACTCCTCTCCAGAAGCTTCTTCAATCTGCTATAAATACCTCACTTGGACCTGCGAGCTGGGACTGATCAGAGAAGAGAGAGAGTTTAGGGAATAGCTTTGTAATTTTGTTAGCTTTTGTTTAGGGTTTGTAGCTCTCTATGATCTTCTTCCTCCCTAGATTTCATTGTAAAAGAGAGTGATTGTGAGAGAGAGAGCTTGTGTAATCAAGAGTGACACTTGAAGCAACAAGGATTGATCCATTCTCCATCCTCTACTTGAGCTTGATTCTAGTTTGTTTTCTTTCACTTTACTTGCTTTGTTAATTTCTAGCAATTTATTCATGCTTTGTTTTCTTTTTGTAATGGCTTGTAGTAGCTAATTCCTTCTCCATGAACTAGCTAACTACCACCTTGCTAACTTCTAGCTCATGTGTGATTGCTTTACTTCATCTTGCAATTTGTATGGTCTTCTCTTCTCCGATGGGTTTCTTTTCATTTCTTGGCAAGATTTTGTTGTAATTCTCCATATGATTCATGTGTGCCTCACTTGGAGCCTAGTCTTCGAACTAGTGCCTTGATGGAACATGGAGATGGAAGCACCAATATGCTATTTGATGTATAACTTCACTACTTCCATTAGTGAATGTTGTATGTTTTTTTATTTGCATCACTTGAGTGTAGCTCTTTTGATTCCATTAGTGAAAGTCCATTTGTAGGCCGATGACCATCTATGGAGGCTACAAGACAAGTCCAAGAATGAATCCCCATCATCCAAGTGGGAAAGTAATTAGACCACAAGCAAGACAAATACATGCCGATGAATCAACATGAGGCACGCATCACTATCACGGAGTTTAGTTAGTTTAGCAAGGTAGTTAAGGTTAGCTAGTCATGGATTTCTTTCATTCAAAGTTTTCTTGATTTTACTTTCTTTTTAGTTGTTAGTTCAAATTCATCTCAATCTTGATTTCTCCCGATTTCCACCATGAACATAGCCACCAATTCTTTGATTTGTTTTTCTTTTGATTCTTTATTCTTTTGAAACATAGAAGAATTCTCGTTTCCTCTTCTCACTAGTATCGTGAAAGCTTCTATCGCTAGCTCTCCCTGAGATCCGACTCGGTATAGCCCTATGCTATAGCGGAGATAAGAAAGGGTACATTGAACATCTTACATACATTTGTGGAGTAAACAAGCACCGAGGTTGATTCTAAACCTTTCTCTTTTACATAATACTCGTGCTATACTTCACACTGCCCTTTCAAGTCTAATCAAATTTTTGGCGCCGTTGCCGGGGAGAGCGACGGTATTTTTAAAAGTGAGAAACTAAACGATATATCTTCTCTGTTGCAGGTACAGGTTGAAGATTCAGAAATATTTGCACAGAAGAATCATATAAGTGGACCTGGGCCTCTGCTCAAGAAAGCAGAGCCCAGGATCCCTCTATTGTGCCGCGGATCCACAAGAATTGCCGTGGAAACGCGGCACTTTAGAGTTCACTACTTACCAACTTTTTGCAGGGGCTTCTGCTCTGCAAGTTACATCTGCATATATACTTCATTTCCTGTATTTTTCACCTTGGACCTGCTTAATTAAAAAACAGTAAAAAGTTGGTTGATAATTGCTAAAAAAAATGTTAGACATCTTGCATTATAGGCACGTGTCTTTCAATTACTTTAAATTTACTGTTGAAGAGTGCGTGGGACAAGGTACGTGATGCATTGCATATTAGACTAGGACAAACTCTTGCTTGATTTTCTTGCTTTGAGTGAATCTTGGTTATTTTTATCGTACACTTGAACAATCAATTCTAAGGGCAATTCCTGTAAATAAGATAAGGTGGGGGAGGTCATTACCCTTTCCTTAGCCCGGAAATCATTTTCCCCCACGTACTCACAATCCTAAGCTTGTAAATAAAATTTGATAGACGTTGGCCCTAGGGACATCCGGACTCACTTAGGAGATTATCCTAAGGGGGAAAAGTGTTGGAAATTGACTTCTGTAAAATCAGTGTCTAGGAAAGGGGTTGAGGGCCGAAAGCCCGAAGGTTGTTGGTTACTTAATTAAGGAACGTCTTCGGACGGAAAACCTCCCAACGACTTTACCCTTCCCTGGCTGATTTGCTTATAGTCAAGGTCTACACTAAACCTCCTGTGGACAGTCTAGTTAGGAGTCGTCTAGGGTCAGAAACCTAGAAGCTTGGATTGATTTTTTCTTTTATTTGTTTGTTGTTTTTTTTCTTTTTTCGCTGGTGTGATCGGTGCACGTTGTTTGTGATTGTATATACAATAGTGGTTTTGTGATCCTAATTCTTTCTACACTTACACTTCCACAACCACTTCATCATGACCAACAACGTCTCACTTCAGGATCGATTTTATCCGATTCGCACCTCCATTCCTTCATGCATTCTTCTCCCCGAGCCAAATGGAAATCACTTCGAGCTGAAACCACAATTCATTAGTACACTTCCCCATTTCCATGGTCTAGAGTCTGAGGACGCGTACCTCTTTATTCGTGAGTTTGAAGAGGTATGCCAAATGATGAGAATATCCCAACTTTCTGAGGATGCTGTTAGGTTACGGTTCATACCGTTTGCACTTAAGGATTTAGCTAAGAAATGGCTTTATAGTCTTCCTGTCAGTTCCATATCTTCATGGGATGATTTTGTTAAGGTCTTTCTTAGGAAATTCTATTCTATCCACAAAACAGCCCTCATGAGAAAAAACATAATGCAATTCAAGCAAGAACAAAATGAACCTTTCTGGAAATATCTTGAGCGTTTCAAAGACCTCTTAGCCCTATGTCCCCATCATGGCATGGAGAAATGGCGGCTATGCCAGATTATCTATGATGGATTAGATTACCAAACGAAAACACTTTTAGAATCCATGTGCCAAGGGGAATTCCTGAAAAAAGATGAACATCAGGGGTGGGATCTCTTTGAAACCCTAGCTGAGAAAACCATTCAGTGGGAGTCATGCCCTGATAAACCGACTCCCACCACTTCCAGAACTGGTACACAATCCAAAGAATCCTCTCTAGCTTCAGAAACCAAGATCACACAATTAATGAAGAGGATAGAGTTGCTTGAGTCAAAAGGGAATTCTGTGGTCAACCAGGTCAACCCATTTCCTTTGATTAGACCAGGTTGCACCAAATGTCAAGACCTTAGCCATGTTGTTGAGGAATGTCCATTGTATCAGCCCCCATTTCAGGAGAACATGAATGCAGCATTTACCAGACCCCCATACTCCAATACTTACAATTCAGGATGGCAGAACCATCCAAATTTTCCATGGAGTCAGTCTGGTACTGAGCATCATATGCCACCACTTCCACATCTGTACAATGCTCAGTTTCATCCATCCAGTTTCGATCAGAACTCACTGTATGTTCATCCATCTCAAAGTCCACCACAGTCATATCAGTCTTATCAGAATCCTCCACCATTCTACCAATCACAGTTCCAATCTCCATATCCTCAACATCCACCCCAAAATAATTCTGAAATATCTGAGTTGAAACAAATGCTAGAAACCTTTACAAAAAACCATAAACAGGAGTTGAATGAAATGAAGGTCCAAATTGGGCAATTGGCTGAGAATCAAAAAGGACTGTTCTTAAACCAGCCATTGCTAAATCCCAAAGTTGAAAATTCAGGACCCAGTCACTGTCATGCCATTCATACCCTGAGATCTGGTAAACAAGTTGACAATAAGGTTTCTAGTCCACAATCTCATCCAGTACCAAAGCCAACATCTCATGTCCCAATGTCACCAACTTTTGACAAACCATCCTCTAGTTCAGAGCCATCCACTTCCAAGGCCAAGGGTGAAGAAAAGGTAGATGAGCATACATACAAGCCTATAGTTCCATATCCAAATAGGCTGAGAAATAACAAGTCAAATGCTCACATGGAGAAAATAAAAGAAACATTCAGAAAGGTCCAAGTCAATGTCCCTCTTCTTGATGCCATTCAACAAGTGCCATCATATGCCAAATTTTTGAAGGAAATGTGCACCAAGAAGAGGAAGACCCAAGTCCCTAAAAAAGTCTTCCTTGCATCATCCATCAATGAGCTGCTCACTGGTCCAATTCCTGTTAAGTATAAAGACCCAGGGAGCCCCACCATTTCATGCATCATAGGACAGACTACAATAAATAGGGCACTTCTTGATTTGGGGGCCAGTATCAATCTCCTACCTTTCTCTGTGTACCAACAATTGGGGTTAGGTGATCTCCACCCGACCCAAATGACCATTCAATTGGCTGATCGCTCTGTTACTAAACCCAAGGGGGTAATTCAAGATGTCCTTGTCAAAGTTGGAGAATTCTTTTATCCTGTTGACTTTGTTGTCCTTGAAACAAAACCAGTATCAAATTCCAATCAAAGGGCACAAATTCCTGTCATTCTGGGTCGACCATTCCTGGCTACTGCAAATGCAATCATTAATTGCCGGAATGGATCAATGAGGTTGACTTTTGGTAACATGACACATGAACACAATGTCTTCCACACACAGCCTCACAAAACAAAAGATCAAACATTTGAGGTTAATTTCATTAGTAACAATTGTGAGGAGGAAGGTGAAGATCCAAAAGATGAGTCACAATCTTGTGATTCTCTTATCCGAGTACCCTTTCAAACGGGGAAAGTTGATTTGGATACTTTCACTTTCAATGAGCCAACTGAGACTGTATTTGAACCTCCAATTGATATATCATTTGAAGACTTGTTTGCTGATGAGATTATGTGCTTAGATGAGTCAACTCGGGGTAAGTTAGCTAATTGTCCACTGCCGGATGTTGACTTGAGCTTTGAAGAATTATATGGAGAGGAGTTAAAATTTCTAAATACTGGAAGTGATGAGATTCTGAGTGAGAGTGGTGATAAGGACTTTGTTTGTGAACGATGTGGTGGAAAGAGTATGAATGAAAATAACAACAAATTGAAACTGGAATCACCTAGGGTAAGAACAATTCAGACCGTTTCCCAATGGAATTCAAGAAAGAGAACACATTGGAACGATGGGAAACGGGCCAGAGGGAAGCGACCAAAAACCCAGGTGAGAGTTACACTTGTATATTCCTTGTAAATAATTCCTTTCCCTTCCATTTTGTTTCATGCATACATATATCACGATGCATTGAGGACAATGCATGAAATAAGTGTGGGGGAGGGTTTACTAACATAGGATCATAGGATTTTCAATTTTTTAGGATTTTCATTTTCTTTTTAGGTTTTTATTTTCTTTTAGATTTTACCTTTCTTTATAGATTTTCTATTTTCTTTTAGATTTTTCTTTTAATAAAAAAAAAATAAAAAAATAATAATAAAAATAAAAACTTTTTGAAATAAGAAACAAAGTTTTGATCTATTTTTAAGAAAATTAAGATGTATCTTAGAGATTAAGAAAGCCTTAATTATGACATCTTAAACATAGTTGAAGTAATAGATCTTGTTTGAAAATTATAGGCTAAGTAAGTAAAATTGGTGAGATATTTTTATCTTGAATTTTTTGCCTTAGATAATATGCACTTTACACTTACACATTTCTTGGGATGGAGACAAAGACCAAAAATGCCATATATATAAAATAAAAAGAAAAAAAAAAAAAAAAAAAGAAAAAAATAAATAAATAAAAGATCACCTATTAAGCTGGGAAATTGTGCCTCAAGAAGCATGATGACTCACGCCTAACAGTGATCTCACCTATTAAGCTGGGTAATTGTGCCTCAAGAAGCATGATTATTCACGCCTAACGGTGATTAAGAATAATCCCCTTTAGTTTTGTGGCCTTTTTCACTCGAGTCCTTAAACCCGAGGGATGTTTCCTCATCTGGTGCCCTAAGACCATCTGGTTTGGGAGTCATCGGTTATAGGCTCGCTACATGGGTGAATTAGAAAGCCTAATAAAACCAAGGGAAGAAAAAGAAAAAAAAAATAATATATATATATAAATAAATAAATGGCTTTATGGTTGGAGTTGAAATCCCAGGAAATTTTCACAGAGGACGGTGTGCATATTATCTAGGTTTTATGAGAGATAAAATATTCAATCCAATTTTGAATTCTTACCTTAATTAAAGACAAGATCTTGCATGGATACTAAGTTTAAGGAAGAATGATTATAGGTGGACTTATGACCTAGGATCACTTATATTTTTGCAAAAATAGTTCGTAAACATGTCTCTTATTCAAAATGCGTTTTCGAAAATACTAACATTTGTCTTCTTTCTTTATGGATTTTGTGGGTGTAATCCGCTGAAAACCCTCAGGAGACAACACTCCTCCTCTAGGGTAACCTAGAGGTTTAACGGCTTGTTGCACACGCTCAGTGCAATCGCGTCACCTGCGAAAGTGGTGCAATAAAATTAGTTTAGATTTTTCTTTTCTTTGTTTTGCTCGGGACGAGCAAACGAATAAGTGTGGGGGTGTGATTAGTACACAATATTGCATATTATATATCATAATCCCCATGCATAATACAAATAAATAAGTGATTGTTAATCCTCTTCTCTACTTATTTGCAGGTATATACTTAAAGGAGAGTTAGTCAATTAATTACCTTAATTACCACTAATTAAGGTGATTAATTAAAAGATTAAAGATAAAGCCAAATCAAATCCAGATCTAGAGAGATCCGCGCAACAAACTCAGAATCCAAGTGGTCCACGTGGATAACCACTTCCCAACTAACCTGTACCAGAAAGATCTGGACCAACGGCCCAGATCTTGCCGCGGGAACGCAAGTGGGCGCGGTAATCTAGGGCCGTTAGATCTCCGGATTTTGTGGCAACGAACTCCTCTCCAGAAGCTTCTTCAATCTGCTATAAATACCTCACTTGGACCTGCGAGCTGGGACTGATCAGAGAAGAGAGAGAGTTTAGGGAATAGCTTTGTAATTTTGTTAGCTTTTGTTTAGGGTTTGTAGCTCTCTATGATCTTCTTCCTCCCTAGATTTCATTGTAAAAGAGAGTGATTGTGAGAGAGAGAGCTTGTGTAATCAAGAGTGACACTTGAAGCAACAAGGATTGATCCATTCTCCATCCTCTACTTGAGCTTGATTCTAGTTTGTTTTCTTTCACTTTACTTGCTTTGTTAATTTCTAGCAATTTATTCATGCTTTGTTTTCTTTTTGTAATGGCTTGTAGTAGCTAATTCCTTCTCCATGAACTAGCTAACTACTACCTTGCTAACTTCTAGCTCATGTGTGATTGCTTTACTTCATCTTGCAATTTGTATGGTCTTCTCTTCTCCGATGGGTTTCTTTTCATTTCTTGGCAAGATTTTGTTGTAATTCTCCATATGATTCATGTGTGCCTCACTTGGAGCCTAGTCTTCGAACTAGTGCCTTGATGGAACATGGAGATGGAAGCACCAATATGCTATTTGATGTATAACTTCACTACTTCCATTAGTGAATGTTGTATGTTTTTTTATTTGCATCACTTGAGTGTAGCTCTTTTGATTCCATTAGTGAAAGTCCATTTGTAGGCCGATGACCATCTATGGAGGCTACAAGACAAGTCCAAGAATGAATCCCCATCATCCAAGTGGGAAAGTAATTAGACCACAAGCAAGACAAATACATGCCGATGAATCAACATGAGGCACGCATCACTATCACGGAGTTTAGTTAGTTTAGCAAGGTAGTTAAGGTTAGCTAGTCATGGATTTCTTTCATTCAAAGTTTTCTTGATTTTACTTTCTTTTTAGTTGTTAGTTCAAATTCATCTCAATCTTGATTTCTCCCGATTTCCACCATGAACATAGCCACCAATTCTTTGATTTGTTTTTCTTTTGATTCTTTATTCTTTTGAAACATAGAAGAATTCTCGTTTCCTCTTCTCACTAGTATCGTGAAAGCTTCTATCGCTAGCTCTCCCTGAGATCCGACTCGGTATAGCCCTATGCTATAGCGGAGATAAGAAAGGGTACATTGAACATCTTACATACATTTGTGGAGTAAACAAGCACCGAGGTTGATTCTAAACCTTTCTCTTTTACATAATACTCGTGCTATACTTCACACTGCCCTTTCAAGTCTAATCAGGCACGTGGCTCAAAAGATGTATATGTATAATCAAGAGTTTGGACAAGATAGACATATACATGAAGCTAAACATATAACCATAAAACCATGTCCAAAATGGGGAATACAAGTTAGAATGCATGAATCATCAAAACTAGACTATACTAGAACATTTAATGGGTACAAATTAGAGTTCAAGCACAAACATATAATGATCTATTTGTGGCCCACAAGATGTACAAGTATATATCCTTGTTTTAATGAAAAACTAACATCTAAACAAGTAATCAAATCATGAAGCATAAAACGAGACATAAATCAACATGAAAATCATGAACATGATCATTATGTAAATCCTCATGCTATTAGAGTTATTATGCATATCATAGCTCTAATAATCATGGAATTTAACATAATAAACTCTAAACACCAAAAACATGAAATATCAAAACAAAAATCATAAACATCCATATGATCATTATGTATATGCAAATGTATTAGATCTAGAGCATACATATTAGTTACAAAACAAAGTGAGAACTCATAGATATAAATCCATTTAAAGCATGGGTGTCTCAAATAACTAACAATGTATATCACTAATCTAATAAACATGGCATATGCATAATGAACTATAAAACAAGACATGCTATAAAATGATGAACATGAAAAGCATGTAAATTAAAATGGGAGCTAGAGATTGATACCAAAACCGATGAAGGCACCTCTCTAGTTCTCCAAACCAATGGTCGTCCTCCTCCACCAAACTCTCCTTGAAAGTGATGCATCCAAATTGTTTTCTTTATGCACGGAACGCATCCACTTCAAGGCATCAACACTCTCACGTTATGCGAGAGCCCACTCCTACATCAAAAATCAAAGGGGTGGTCTTTGGTACCCATTTTCTTTTGGGTCCATAGGGGTTAGTGTCTTTCCTAACCCAAACAAGATTATTTGCTAAATTTTCAACATGTAAACGATCGTAGCAAAATCTAGCAAGATGGCCTTTTCGACCACAATGTGTACCGTGTATACATGAGCATACAATGTGTGATGGCGGTGACCGTGGGAAGCATGTGTATGCCGTGGAGGGTGTGCATGCAAAGATGGAACTTGTTTCTTACGAACTAAGGTTTCCAAACGTGTATGATCTAAAGCACATTGGCTCAAAGTGGAGCCCAAACAATCAACACTTTTCTTCAAAATAATTATGTCATTTTCAATACTAGAAGATAAAGTGGAGTATGCAAAAGATGTGCTAGGTGAAGCTACACTAGCATGGCAAATATGTGAAGACAATTCAATTTTCAAAGAATCATTTTTCTTTAGAACCACATCCAATTCTTTTGTAATGAGATCAATTTCATTTTTCAAAACAAGGTTATCTTTTAAAATAAAATCCAATTTAGAAGATAAAACCTCATTGTTTTTCACATCATCATCACAATCATTTTTGTTTTTCAAAACATCAATCTCATTTAGGGTAAGATCTAGTTGAGATCTTAGTGAGTCACGTTCACTAGTAATCTCTTCCTTCTCTTGCAAAACCAATTCAAAAGTTGAGCACAAATCCTTCATTTCTTCTTTTAAATCAAAGTTCTTCTTTTTCAAAAATTCATGTTTTTCTAAGAATTTTTTAAGCTTTGTGGCAAGTTCTATATTTAAATTTTGAACTTCCAAACACCCATAGCAATATGAACTAGAGCTATCATCTAGTTGAGAATCCGATTGTACCTCAAGGGAGTCTTTCCCTTGGACCATGAGGCAATGCTCGTCGGACATGTCTCTCCTAGATCTTCTCAACTTGTTGACAATCCTTGGTAGCTCGAGAGAAGTCAATATGCTCTAAACTGCAAAAGCCGAATCAAAATGAGCAAACACGAGAAAAAGATCTTCATTAAGAGATGCTCTAAGTGTTTTAAGTGCTAATGCATTAGCCTTTTATGCTTGCTACTATTTGGGTAGGATTCTTGAGTAGTGGCTTGATAAACTAGATGTCCTAGGCTTTTTAAATGACAACTCATCTTGGCCTTCCAAATATCATGTCTAGAAAAATCAAACATAGGAGGGCTATCCATGAGTGTAAACTAAATGTGTGCAAATGAGAATACAAATGAAGATTAGCAAACCAAGATCTCACTCCTAGGTGGTTAAACCTAAATATCAGGAGCGTAGGCTCTGATACCAATTGAAATCACCTAGAGGGGGGGATGAATAGGTGATAATGCTAATCTAATGAACTTAATACGGAATATAAAAAACTAATTGCAATTACACAAATGCAACCAAATAGAGATGCACACACAAACAAGCCAAGCATATAAGTATGAATGATCAATGTGAAATGATGCAAGACACAAAGTATAGAGAGAGAGATAGAGTAAGAGTCAAGGGATCAAGCGCAAACAACAAGATATGTTTCGAGGTTCGAGCACCCAGCTCTACATCCCCGCCTTCACACAGAAGGATTTCAAGTCCACTAGCTTGTCCACAAAGGACTCCCACAAAGGGAACCTCCACCGAGGATTTGGGGCAATAACAATTACAAGGAGTACCCAACTCCTCTCCTTACAAACACAACCTCCTCCTTGAGGCACAGCTCTAAACCAACAAACAATCACCTCACAACTTGAGGGATTAGCACAAAGCTTACACAAGGATCTCCTCACCACTTGAGGGATACAACCCACTTGCACAACCTCCTCAACACAATGAGGGAAAGGCACAAAGCCAAGCAAAGATAGGGTTTACAACTTGGTGGTCTAACAAACAACCACAAACAATTTCTTTCCCACACAAGGATCCTATAGAATGAGATAGTAGATGTAGCTCAAGTGTGAAGAAAACAAAGTGTTTAAAACAAAAAAAAAATCACTTGGAAAATCACCACAAAGATATAGAATGATTGAACCAAACCAAATTCCCAAAAGACTATTTTTCTTTGAAATAATGAAACACTTTAAAATAATATGATTGATTTATTTAGCACAAAGAAACTCTTTTTAAAACTTGTTTAAATACTAGAGAAAGCTCAGAAATTTCGTCCAAAAAATTCTTAGAGAAAACTGGCTATTAATGGGGTATTTATAGCCCCCAGAAAATTATAGCCGTTGGCAGCAAATCCTGCCAAAAATGAACTACCGGTCGACCGTCCGGTCGACCATCCAACGGCCAATTTTTGACCGTTGGCAGCTACCGATCGACCGGGCGGTCGACCGTAGAAAACAGAGAGCAACCTGCTTTCAGTCGGTCGACCGTGCGGTCGACCGGACCAAGAGGCAGCCAGCGTGCACGTATCCGTGCACGTCGGTCGACTGATACGGCGGACCGGCTACTTGGTGCGGTCAACCGTAGAGGTTGACCGACCTAGCCTGGCAGAGGCTGTTCTGGTCAGCAAAAACATGTTATTTATTATTCAATAAAAATTCCCATAAAACCTCTAAAATTTACAAAAATAGTATTATCATTTTGCATTGAAAAATAAACTTGTGTTAAAAACTTTAACACAAATTCCAAACATATTGGACTATTTTTGTGTTATAGAAATTTTGCGAAAAACCAAAAATCGTATTTTCTAAAACTTGGATTTTTGAATAGAAATTACATTTTGTCCAAAACTCATCCAAATGCAAAAACATGATATTAAACAACATTTAGGCATGATGCATATGGATGGAAATCCAATATACATGAAACATATATATATCCATGTTTTTGACTTTAATTCCAAAAATATGTTTTGTTAGAAATACCAAAACATAAAACCCATGAAATAGACTATCAAACTATGTTTGTTTAAATAGTTGAAGCATGCATGTATATAGAACAAATCGAATATACATTAAACCATGTAAACTTGTTTTGATATAATATCTATTCATGCAAACCAAGATCGGTTTAAACCAAAAACCGAAAACCAAAACATGAAACGTGTGTGTTGTGAACTTGAGCATATCATACTATTCTAATCTTTACAATTTAGATCTAAACACAAAACTAAACTATGTACCGATGTCTTCTTGTAGAGCGCTGTCTCCAAGCCGACTCGATCCAAAACTCCGTGATCTACCGAGCTTGACTCCAATGAGTGCTATTTATGATCTTGTTGCTCGGGCTCTTGAATCACTATGTGAAAGCTTCCAAACCATCTTTGTTGAAGCTAATCACCTACTAACATCTTGATTAATAATCTGAAACTAAAATCACAAGATTATTAGTACACATAACTACATGAGTTAATCATCATCAAAACTAGAGTGGAAGGCCTCTGGGCCAACAGAAAACTCTCTCTTGAAACCCAAAACTTGAATTTTCAAATAGAATTGTTGTTGTTGTGATAAACTTAACCCTAATGACCCCTTTATGTATGTTTTAGAAAGAGCAAACTTAGAATAGTTTTACTAGGTTTAAAAGAATAAACTGACTCTTAAAATTCAACAAAACACATTTTAAAAACATGTTAAAAGTCAGCCTCCAGAAAATTAGCCATTCTGCCAATCTGGCAGACTGTTGGTCAACTTTGAGCACAGTTTACAGGCCTAAAATGTGAGAATTCAGAAATAAGTATATAGAACTTATTTGTAAAGATTTAAGTCTTCTTTTTAATGCAACTTAAATCAACTGAATATCATTTTAGAGTAGAAAGGTATCAATAATTTACAGAAAGGTGTCAAATCTGAAACTGTAAACTATTTTTAGAACAATAACAAACTTCAACCCAATATGTGACATCTTTAACATTTGAATTAGAAAATGATTATTAAATAAGAAATGTATCCCTGAAAGTTATCTTTGCAATGCAATTTAAATCATGTTAATGGAATATAAGAATAAAAAGTTATGATAAGAAATCTAAAAAGGTATCGAGCAGATCAACAGAACTAAAACTGGTTAAAATCCAAAACCATAGTTTTGAAAAACGTGCATTTTTGTGTGTGTATATTTTTGAGCTTCAAAAACATATTCTACTCTTTAACAAATTAAATTAAATACAAACCCAAGTCTTCTTGTAGAACTCCTCATCTTCAAGACGACTCGATCCAAACACGATCCAACGAGCTTGACTCCAACTGAGTGCTAGATGCGATCTTAACGCACAAGCTCTTGAATCGACATGTGATAGCTCCAAAACTCTTTTGTTGAAGCTAAACACCTACTAATATCTTGATCAATAACTGAAACTATGTAAACACAAGATTATGAGTAAACTAGCCTTCATAAGTTAGCCATCATCAAAACTAAGGTGAAAGGCCTCTGGGCTAACAAAAAGGTTGCTGACACGCCCCTTGAAAGAATAGAAAGTGAGCTAGAGATGCCGACAGAGCCCCTACTACCATTGAGTTACTCTCTGACGAGAAGATTAAGGTCACAACGCTTCCTACTCTGGATGATGGAGCTTTGGTCCTTGCATGGGCTTGAGACGTGGGGGCTGCTGAAGCTCATCCGGCCGTAGACGGTGTAAGGGTCGCCAGTGGTATCGGCTCCTCTGGACTGCCGCTCAATTCCAGGAGCTACCTTCAGGGCACACCGTTGCAAATCCTGAATTAGGATTGTTCCTCCGGAGGGGGGACATTGAGGCGGCCCTCGGGTAGGTGACTTCCTCAGAGGGCTTGAGGAACTCAAGGTCCTATCTTTGAAAGAACGGAGGTGGCATTTGAAGAATGAAGTTTTTAGGGTAAGTATCGCGATGACTCGTGTTTTGAGTTAGTTATTTGTGTGTCATTTAACTTTGGCTTCTATTTCAGAATGTCGTGCTCATCTCTGAGCTACTAGATGACCACAGGGAATCCCTGAAAGAGAAGGAGGGCAAAATTTTCGATTTGTACCGGCAAATGGAGGAGCTCAGCACTGCAGGTAGGGCAACGACTGAGAAGATTAGTTATCTCTAAATGGACCTGAGTCATGAAGCGGCGATCCAGTGGAGTCGGGAAAAGAAGCTGGAGCAGCTTAGGGGAGAATCAATAGAGAGGGAGTTCCTGCGGCCTTATTGGCAGACGCTCAAGAGGAGATGGAAAAGAAGAGCTTGGAGTGCAGAAGAGAGACTCTGAGCTGCAACAGAAAGAGACGACGCTGCAGTCTGCTCAGCAAGAGTTGGGAGAGGCGTACCCGTGGGCTAAGGGGACGGAAGCTACCCTGAGGTCAGAGAGGGCCGTCTTCGAGGAGGCGAAGGAGTGCCTAAAGGATGACTTGAGTTGGGCGCTGAATGCTCAGGACAAGACGGAGAAGCATGAGCAGGAGGTGGTTGATTAGTGCCAACGGGAGATGATGGTTTTTAAGTTCAAAAAGTACAAAGATGATATGAGGGCGAGAAATAGGGTGCCGCCCCGAGATATCCACTTGAAGTTGGAGCCTTCTTAGAGAGCCAGGGCCTGAGATGTCTTGCAGGTCGCGCTGCTTCTGTTGCTGAGGCGGGGACCTCTCCGAGCACCCCGTCTAGCAGTGCTGCGCTCCCAGTGATGAGTCTTCCCTCGGATGCTCCTTCTGCCGAGGCATCGTCTACCTCCGAGGACGCAGTGCTTCTGACCCCTGGCCCGTCCAGTAGTGTTGTGCTCTCAGCGACGAGTCTCCCCTCAGATGCTCCTCCTGTTAGGGCTTCGGTTACCGCCGAGGATGCGGTGCTTCTGACCTCTAGCCTGTCTAGTAGTGCTACGCTCCTAGCGACGAGTCTCCCTCGGATGCTCCTCCTACCGGGGCTTCGGCTCCGGGTACCTCTGAGGACGCGGTGCTTCCGACCCCTCCCACAGAGGCATCTCGCAAGGGCAAAGTGAGTGATTGAGAGTTTGCCTTGTTGTTTATTTTTTCCTTTTTACAAAAAAGTAGATGTGATTCTCTTTGAACAAAATAAATGGAACTTCGACTTTGACCTCTTTTTGAATGTCTTGTCCTCGTTATTTCAAGGCTGTTATGGGTATCAGTTTGGTGGTCCCTTTGAGTCTAGCTTCCGACTTGGCAGCCTCCGTAGGCTTGGAGGGCAAGTTAAGGGAGTCCTTTGGGAGCCATGGGCGTTCCTCGCCCGCCTAAATTCTGATAGAGCTGGGCCCTCCGGTGTGAAATTCTTCGAGGAAGCTGAGGGCTCTGACTCCGAGGGTAGTAATGATGGGGTAGAATTACTTGATCTCCTTAATCCCAGCTGGATCGCGCGATCATCTCCCACAATGTGACAGTGAATGGTCTCAAAAGACAGATGAGCGAGGTGTTCCTGAAGGCGCGTAGTTTGCTGGGGTCAATGGTTGAATTGAGGTAGGAGAAGGTGGACCTCAAATGTAAGGATCCTAAGTAGGCTCGAGGAGATGCAGAAGATGTGGGTGAGGGGTCTGACCTTCAAAAGAGGGTTGCCTCAGCTTAATCGTGAAATCACCTAGAGGGGGGGGGGTGAATAGGTGATAATGCTAATCTAATGAACTTAATGCGGAATTTAAAAACTAATTGCAATTACGAAAATGCAACCAACTAGAGATGCACACACAACCAAGCCAAGCATATAAGTATGAATGATCAATGTGAAATGATGCAAGGCACAAAGTAAAGAGAGAGAGAGAGAGATAGAGTAAGAGTCAAGGGATCAAGCGCAAACAACAAGATATGTTTCGAGGTTCGAGCACCCAGCTCTACATCCCCGCCTTCACACAGAAGAATTTCAAGTCCACTAGCTTGTCTACAAAGGACTCCCACAAAGGGAACCTCCACCGAGGATTTGGGGCAATCACAATTACAAGGAGTACCCAACTCCTTTCCTTACAAACACAACCTCCTCCTTGATGAAAAGTCACCTAGAGGGGGGGGGGGTGAATAGGTGACAATGCTAATCTATGAACTAAATGCGGAATTTAAAAACTTAATGCAAATTACACTCAAGTGCTATCAACAAGTGATGCACACAACCAAGCTAAGCAAATATGAATGAGCAAAGTAAATAAATGCAAGGCACAAAGTAAAGAGAGAGTAGAGAGAGCCAATGAGTCAAGCGCAAACACAAAGATATGTTATCGAGATTCGAGCACCCAGCTCTACATCCCCGCCTTCGACACACGAAGGATTTCCACTAGCTCGTCCACCTAGGACCCTTTACAAGGAGTACCCAACACTCCTCTCTTTACAACCTCCTCCCTGAGGCAAACTCCAACAATCACAACCTCCTCCTTGAGGCAAATATACAAACCAATACAACAAACTCCCAATCACCAACCAATACAAGGATCACCTCTCAACTAGAGGGATACAACCCAAAGCACAGAGCTAAGAAAAGATTGGGTTACAACTTGGTGGTCACAACAACAACCACAAACAACTTCTTCTTCCACACAAATAACCTATAGATATAGATAGTAGATTTTTAGCTCAAGTGTGGAGAAAACCAAGGGATATGAAACCAGCAACTCAAAGAAAAACCTTTGGGAAACAAATGAAATCAAGATATAGAAGTTCAAACAAAAGCTTTTCCCAAAATCCCTTTTCTTTGGTTTTTCAAACCCTAATCAAAAACACAAAAGATTGTTCACTTTGAATCCAAAAACCTATTTTTTTCTTGCAGCAAAAACACCAGAGAGATAGAAAATTTTAGCTCAAAAATTCTTAGAGAAAAACTCTCTCAAATGGGGTATATATAGGCAATTTAGAAAACTAGCCGTTTACAGAATATTTGCCAGATTTACCCTGCCGGTCGACCGGCCCGGTCGACCGCCCAACGGTCAAATTCTGAACCGTTGTGGCTACCGGTCGACCGCCTCGGTCGACCGAGAATTCCTGAGAGCCAACAGCTCTCCGTCAGTCGACCGCTTGGGTCGACCGGATACAGAGTCAGCCAGCGTGCACGTATCCCTGCACGTCGGTCGACCGGAACGGTCGACTGGCTTCTTTGGTGCGGTCGACCGTACCAGTCGACCGGCCAAGCCTGGCAGACAAAAGTCAGGTCTGAAATCTGAGGAAAATTAATGTCAAATAAATTACTAAAAATCCCCAAAAATAGTTTTAGCATTTTGCATTGATATATAAACATGTGATAAAAGTTTTGACTCAAATATCAAGCAATTAAAACTATTTTTGTATCTTATCATATTTATCAAAAACCAAAACTTGTATTTTCTAAAACCTTGTATTTTGAATAGAAAATACACATTGTCTAAAACTTATCCATGATACAAAAATATGATATTTAAACACTTTGAAGCATATTGTATATGAATAGAAATTCAATATACAAGAAACATATATATATCATGATTTTTGTCATTAAGTCCAAAAATATGTTTTGTTGTAAATACCAAAACATAAAACACATGGAATAGATTATCAAACAAAGTTTGTCTAAACAATTGAAGCATGCATGTATATAGAACAAATCTAATATACATAAACCATGTAAACTTGTTTTGATAAAAAATCTGTTCATGAAAACCAAGATCGGTTAAACCGAAAACCGAAAATCAAAACATGAAAGGTGTGTGTGTTGTGAACTTGAGCTTATCATACTATTCTAATCTTTACAATTAGGATCTAAACCCAAACTAAAACTATGGATACCTAAGTCTTCTTGTAGAGCGCAATCTCCAAGCTAGAGCGCAATCTCCAAGTAGGCTCGATCCAAAAACTCTTGATTCACCGAGCAAGTGCAATGTATGATCTTTGATGCGCGGGCTCTTGAATCAACATGTGCAAGTTTCCAATTCATCTTGTTGAAGCTAAACACCAACTAATATCTTGATTAATAATCTGAAACTAAAATCACAAGATAATTAGTACACATAACTACATGAGTTAATCATCATCAAAACTAGAGTGAAAGGCCTTTGGGCCAACAATCTCCCCCTTTTTGATGATGACAAAACTCATGGAGTTATATATGCATGGATTAAAGTAAAGCTTCAAAGAAGCTCCCCCTTAACTCATGCATAGGAATAAACAAACAATAAGATGCATATAAACAGGGTACATAAACAAGGTTCTTAACATAAAATGAATATGCATATGAAACATGCTATTGATTCCAATTAAAACAAAACAACATGCTCTGATACCAATGGATACTAATAAAAACAAAACTCATAATGCTCTTGATACCAATACCAATGGAGATGAAATGAACATAAAACTGAAAACTCATGCATATCAACTCCAATAAATCTTCTCCCCCTTTTTGTCAATCATCAACAAAGGGGTAAAAACAAAAAGATATGAATTCTTCTCCCCCTAAATATATGAAACAAAGAATAAACAAACTACTTCAAGGGGTGAAACCAAAAATGATACTAATTAAAAAAATGTGTCAAAGAAGTGCATTATGATATCAATAGAAAGTGATCATAAAAACATTTAAGAAATGCCTACCAATTACCAATTTGAAAGTGAGAGGGGCATTGAAAACAAATATGATCCCAATTGAAATTAAAACATATTGAAAATAAAACACATGATACCAATTAAAAAAACACATTGATACCAATTTGAGTAAACAAATGCATCTAGATACCAATTTAAAGGTCACCTAGATACCAATTGAAGATATTTATCTTTATAAGCATATGATACCAATTAAAAATCAATAATCATTCTTAAATCATTTTTTTTTCTCATAAAGTTAGGGAGTGGGAAACAAAACCAATGGTAAACTAAATACCAATTGAAAAATTGAAATGTGAGTTTTCTCCCCCTTTATGAAATACCAACTAAACATATGCTTAAGCTAGAAATAAGATACCAATTGAAAACTAAGTCAATTGAAATAATGTTAAAGCTCAAGCTTAGCATAAGCAAGATAATGATAATGCTTGTATAAAGAAACTAATTGAAAATTGAATCAATTGAAAATGATGGTCATTAAAAAAAAAATCAAGCTTATCATAAGCAAAATTAGTGCATATATCTTGAAGCATAAATAAATCATCTATATATGTATGTAAGAAATAGATACCAATTTAAAGTTTGATACAGAGATACCAATTGTAAATTGATACTATATGAAGTGTATGCATACATATATATAAAACAAAACATATATGAGTATACAAAAGGATGTCAAGATTTGATACCAATTGAAAGAATTCAATGATACCAATTGAAACAACAATAAGATCAAGTGTATATCTCATATTCACTACCACCCAATCATGTGCAAATTTAAAATGATTTTCATTATAAAGCATACATGAACATGATCCCCCATCCAACCACCCTTTGATGGTAGGAGTTTTCAAAAATAGATTTGAAATTATAGTATGTTTGAAAATCTCTACCAAAATGAAGAATAACACAACTAGTTATATGAATCAACTAGTATGAGATCCTTCAAATAAAAATATTTTTCATGAAGACGCATGTAAACCACATGGCACTAAAACACTCAAAACTCCATATAGCACAATTTGTACTCATGAAAACTAAGTCATGAGAAAACATTAAATAAGGTGAGTGTACAAGTGTTGTGTGACACATATCAACATGAAAATAGGCATTTAAGCTCAATTGAAATTCCTTTAAAATATAAACATATGAAAACTAAATTTTCATTACTAAAGGAAATCTCCTAAAAACATGAAAGTCTAAACTCTTCATTAAAAGTCAATTTATACTTCAAGGTATATGTATGTTTAGACAAGACAAAAGTATACATACATATCCCTAAACACAATTGAGTCCAAAATATAGATTTGCATGAAAAGCAAATGACTCAAGGGGCATACATGTATATCTTAAGGTTTGGCAAAATAGACATATACATGAAGTGAAAACACTTTATCATAGAAAACACATGATCATAAAACATATCAAAAATGAGGAATACATGTATGAATGCATGAATCATCAAAACTAGACTATACTAGCACATCTAATGAGTACAAATAGCCATCCAAGCACAAACATATATAAAGGTTTATTTGTGGCCCATTCTATGTACAAGTATAACTCCTAGTTTTCATGAAAACTAACATCTAAGCATATATTCAAATCATAAAGCATAAAACAAGTCATAAATCAATAATTATTCTAAAAATGATCCTTATGTAAATTCATATGTTATATGATTGGTAGTGAAAAATGCATTTTATCATAACATTTACCATCACATTTTCATATTTATTCATTTAATTCTGCACATTTATTAATATTTTGTGATTTATTGTGTGCAGGCCTCGAGTTCTTATTTTAATAAGAAATAAAGCTTAATGAAGCCCAAAAGCCCATATCCAAGCCCAAGTCCAAGCCCAGGTGTAAAAGTGCAAAAACCAAATGTCAAATGTGCAAATACATAAGGGCCAAAGTTGCAAATATAAAGAAGAGGGAAGGATAGACTTCTATTCAACCCTAAATGCTTGCAGGAAAGAGTTTAAAGATAAATTCGGATTCAAACTGTACATGTTTAGTATTCAGATCATAACTTTTGCTACAGATATGCAAATCCGATGATTCAAAATGCTCCAGAAAGAAGACTTGAAGCCCTACAACTCTTATGTTGATCAAACTTTCCAATTCAGTCCGTAGATAAGCCAATTTCGGCGATCAATAGGATAATAAATTGCAGGACAGATTTGATTTGAACTTCTATGGATAAGTGCCACAAGTCTGGAGATAAGATTTTTTGGGAGAGTTGTACTAGGACTCTACATCTTCCAACTCCTATAAATACCCCTGCAGATGCAACACAGAAAGCGTCCAGCGTCCAGAGAAGAGCCAAGGGCCAAAGTTAGGGTTTTTAGGTTTTCTTTCCACCTTTGTATATTTTTTTATTTTCTTTTTGTAAAAGCTGAGAGGAGATGATGTATTCATGGAGGAAGGGATCTGCTTGTACTGATGGTGACAGTCGGTGTAAGTGTTATTTTTCCACCATTGTTTAATAATCAAATCAAGGCTTGTTTTATTTTATTCTTGTATTATTCTAGTTTCTTTTATTCTTATTTTAATCTTGTATCTACTTTCTTCTATTTTTTCTCTAATGTCTTGCCCACCATGAGATCCAACTGCTTCGAGAATACCTAGCCGAAAAAGGAACCTTGACGGCCCAATGGCGATGAACAGGTCTTCATAGCTTGTTTTTCATTTCGTAGAGTAGATTAAGAAGGCGGACGATCCCATAAGCCGTGCTTGTACACCTTCCAAGAAAAGGGAAATCATCGCAACGGTTCAAACGGCAAGCAGACTAAAGAGATAAGTTTTCTTTCCTTTTCTTTTCTTTTTTGTAGATTAAATACAACTCATCTCCATATTCTTTTCTACCACCCATTGTAAATACCACTTCCTTTCTAACTTAACAAATAAAAATAAAAACTTTAGAGAAACTTGCTTAACGCTTCCATCGCAGTCCCTCCCTGAGGATCACGACCCGCATAGCCCTGCTACCGCGGATTAGAACTGAGACTTGCACATCTATTCTTAAAACTAACATATAATATTTTGTGTGCAGGAAAAATCAGTCAACAAATTGGCGCCGTTGCGGGGAGGGACGGTAAGTTATTCTCTAATAAAAAAATATTTTTTATTAACTAATTCTCTTATTCTTTTCTGTTTGCAGGTTTGGAGAACAGGAAACAGAAACAGAGCAGCAGCATGGACATACAGCAACCCAGTGCCTCTGCCCTCGAAGGCAAAGCACGAGGGCCTGCAACTTTGCCGCGGAAACGCGGCCAGAGCCGCGGATCCGCGGCAAGTGCAGTGAACTACTAATTCAGTTTTTTACAGATTGCTGAAATTTGAGATTACTGCTTACTGCTCTATTCTGTTTTGTTCTGTGATATACCTGTAAATTGCTAATAATTCAACAGTAAATCATTGGTTGTTAAAAATAAAAAGTGATTAGACATTTGCATATTAGGCACCTGTCTTTTCAATTATTTTTTACTGTTGAAGAGTGCTGGAGAAGCAAGGTACGTACGCATTGCATGTAGAATAGGATTCATCTCTTGGTTGATTTTCTGCTTTGAGTGATTCTTATCTATTTATCTTGTACACTTGCACTAATTCATCTTAAGGGCATAACCCATTAACAAGATAAGGTGGGGATTTCATCACCCTTCCTTAGCCCAAAAATCATATCCCGAGCACTCACTAACCCAAGCCTAACATAAAAATTAGTAGACGTTGGCCCTAGGGACACTCGGACTCAATTAGGAGATTATCCTAAGGGGGAACGGTGTTGGAAGTTGACTCCTGCCAAATCAGTATCTAGGAAGGGGATTGAGGGCCGAAAGCCCGAAGATTGGTGGTTATTTAATTAAGGAACGTCTTTGACGGAAAACCTCCCACCACTCTTGCCCCGACCTGGCTGATTAACTTGTGGTCAAAGTCTACACCCTACCTCCCGTGGACAGTCTAACCAGTTAGGAGTCGTCTAGGTCTAGGTCTACCCTAACTTAGGTTAGAAATTTTTCTTTTTTGTTTGTTTTTCTTTTGTTTGCTTTGTGTGATATGGCCTATAACAATAATTTTTTCAATTTTAATGAGGATCCATATTATACACCAACCTCCTTTTCGGATATTACCAACCCGGCATATCATAACTCTAACCAACCTAGTGTGCCAGATTGGTCTTATCCGAATCATTACATGCCCAAGTCCCAATACTATGAACAAGATTGGAATAATCATCACTACTCTTCACAGAGTCAATGGGGATTCAACACCCCTGAGCCATATGGTCAACCACCTGTTCAACCATTATCTTCATATACGTCTTTTCCCACATCACCAAGGTTTCAGTCCTCCATTGATCTATTCGATGGGTTAGAAGAAAAAGTGGATCGGTTGCAAGATACAATGAATGATCAAATTTCTAGACTTTCAAACATTCTTGAGCATCTTGATAGGAACCAAGAATCATTCTGTTTAGAAGACCTTGATCAAAATTCAATTTCATCACATCAATATGAACTTGCTCAATTCCAATCCTTGGACAAATTGGCTAGTTTTAATTTCAATGAGATTGAATTAGATTATGAATGTGAACCCGATCCCCAACTTTGCAATTCAGTTTCCATCTTCGAATCTATGTTGACTCCAGTATCCTTACCCAATTTGGACCAATTTTCTGAGCCAACATTTATTCCCATACCTATAGATCATGAACTTGAATCACCCATTTTTGATGATCATATTGAACTTGACCAATTGTGCAATTTTGAAAGTCCCATGGAAAAATTGGCAAGTTCCCATTTTTATGAGATTGAAACTAATGAGATATGTGACCTAGATTCCCAAATCTATGATCAAGTTCAAATTCCTGAATCATTATTGACTCCTGTTTTATTACCCGACTTAGGTAATATTTTAGAGTCAGTTTTGATTCCCACACCTATCATTCCTGAACTTGAATCACCAACATTGAGTCACATTCCATTGTGGGAAAATGATTGTAGACTTGAGTTTCAATTTCTTGACTTGGACCCACTTCTTGATCCTAACCCGACTGCTGAACCTTTACTTGATTTGAGTTTCTTTCCTGAGTCGGTATTAGATCCTGAACCTATCATTCTTGAGTCCAAGTCAACCATTTTACCAAGTCACATTCTTTTGTTGGACATAGGTATAGACCATGACTCTGTGATGATTTTCCAGGACTGGTCATGTAAAGGGAGTAAGTTTCACGAGAGGATCTTCCATGATCCTATTCATTCTGGGGACTGTAAATATGTAAATAAAAAAGAGGTCAATAAAGGTAGGTCCCGTGAACTACCACGTTATCTTGTTTGGGCCGCATTTCGTGGCCCAATTAGACCACCACCGGAACCACCCCCTAAGGTAATTTTCTGCCTTCCCTTGTTCTTTTTCATGCATACATGCATACATTCATACATTGAGGACAATGCATGAGATAAGTGTGGGGGTGGGCTTTACTAACATACTAACATAGGTAGAAACTAACAAAAAATTTGCTAAAAAAAAAAAAAAAAATCTAAAAAAAAAATTTAAAAAAAAAATGTTATAAAAAGGACAGTATTTTGACTTATTTTTTTTGAAAGAAATCTAAGTTAGTTTTAAGGATTAGGAAAATCATGATTAGGATTTCTAAAAAACTTGGTCAAAATAAATAAATTGTTTAAATTTTTAGGTATAGGAGAGAAATTGAATAAATAATTAGTCTTGATTTTTACCTTAATGAAATGTGCATACCAAATGCATATCTAGGATTCTAAGACAAAGACCTTGTGCCTCATAAAAAAAAAAGAAAAAAAAGGAAAAAAAAATCACCAATTAAGCTGATACATGTGCCTCAAGAAGCATAAGTATTCATGCCTAAAGGTGAGTAAATAAAATAAAGTCCTTAGTTTTGGGGCCTAGTTCACTCGAATTTGAGTCCGCGGGGTGTTTTCTCACCTGGTGCCCTAAAGCCAACTGGTTTGGGAGTCATCGACTTTAAGTTCGTTACATGGGTGGATTAGAAAGCCTAAGAAGACTAAGAAATATAATATATGTATTAACACATCTAATAATCAATTAGTTAGGTATGAGGGCCTCAAGAAGCCTTGATGCTTACACGAAAGAAAATTAGATGGGTTATACAATAAAAAATAAAAAAAAAAGAAAAAAAAATATATATAAAGAGGCATGAGAGTCCAAGTTAAGGAATTCCTAGTAAAAACAAAAGGATGCATATGATTTTGGTAACGAAAAAGACTATATTAGAAATTCAATTTTAATTCTTACCTAAAATGGAAAACAATTAACTTTATAAAGACTAAGTTTAAAGAATGAATAAAAATGATAATCCTAAAACTTATAGACTACTTAGTATCTTCAATAATAATTCGAATACCTCCTTTTTATGGATTTTGTGGGTGCAATCCGCTGAAAACCCTCACGAGACAACACTCGTCCTCTAGGGTAACCTAGAGGTTTAACGGCTTGTTGCACGTGCTAAGTGCAACCGTGATTCCTACGAAAGTGAGTTAGGTTAGATTAATTTTTCTTTTTCTTTGTTTTTACTCGAGGACGAGCAAAAAGATAAGTGTGGGGGTGTGATTGGTAGTGAAAAATGCATTTTTATCATAACATTTACCATCACATTTTCATATTTATTCATTTAATTCTGCACATTTATTAATATTTTGTGATTTATTGTGTGCAGGCCTCGAGTTCTTATTTTAATAAGAAATAAAGCTTAATGAAGCCCAAAAGCCCATATCCAAGCCCAAGTCCAAGCCCAGGTATAAAAGTGCAAAAACCAAATGTCAAATGTGCAAATACATAAGGGCCAAAGTTGCAAATATAAAGAAGAGGGAAGGATAGACTTCTATTCAACCCTAAATGCTTGCAGGAAAGAGTTTAAAGATAAATTCGGATTCAGACTGTACATGTTTAGTATTCAGATCATAACTTTTGCTACAGATATGCAAATCCGATGATTCAAAATGCTCCAGAAAGAAGACTTGAAGCCCTACAACTCTTATGTTGATCAAACTTTCCAATTCAGTCCATAGATAAGCCAATTTCGGCGATCAATAGGATAATAAATTGCAGGACAGATTTGATTTGAACTTCTATGGATAAGTGCCACAAGTCTGGAGATAAGATTTTTTGGGAGAGTTGTACTAGGACTCTACATCTTCCAACTCCTATAAATACCCCTGCAGATGCAACACAGAAAGCGTCCAGCGTCCAGAGAAGAGCCAAGGGCCAAAGTTAGGGTTTTTAGGTTTTCTTTCCACCTTTGTATATTTTTTTATTTTCTTTTTGTAAAAGCTGAGAGGAGATGATGTATTCATGGAGGAAGGGATCTGCTTGTACTGATGGTGACAGTCGGTGTAAGTGTTATTTTTCCACCATTGTTTAATAATCGAATCAAGGCTTGTTTTATTTTATTCTTGTATTATTCTAGTTTCTTTTATTCTTATTTTAATCTTGTATTTACTTTCTTCTATTTGTTCTCTAATGTCTTGCCCACCATGAGATCCAACTGCTTCGAGAATACCTAGCCGAAGAAGGAACCTTGACGGCCCAATGGCGATGAACAGGTCTTCATAGCTTGTTTTTCATTTCGTAAAGTAGATTAAGAAGGCGGACGATCCCATAAGCCGTGCTTGTACACCTTCCAAGAAAAGGGAAATCATCGCAACGGTTCAAACGGCAAGCAGACTAAAGAGATAAGTTTTCTTTCCTTTTCTTTCCTTTTCTTTTTTTGTAGATTAAATACAACTCATCTCCATATTCTTTTCTACCACCCATTGTAAATACCACTTCCTTTCTAACTTAACAAATAAAAATAAAAACTTTAGAGAAACTTGCTTAGCGCTTCCATCGCAGTCCCTCCCTGAGGATCACGACCCGCATAGCCCTGCTACCGCGGATTAGAACTGAGACTTGCACATCTATTCTTAAAACTAACATATAATATTTTGTGTGCAGGAAAAATCAGTCAACACTATAAGAATCAAGATATACAATATATCAAAACAATTGTGAAAACGCAAAATATGGAATCATATAAACAAAGGTGATCACAAATTGCAATACATGTATAGCAATGAACATACTAATCAACACATGAATCATTAAAACACAAAATCATAGAATCATGAACATCATATGATCATCATGCATATGCATGTGCAATAGATCTAAGGCATACATGTTAGTATAAACAAAGTGAGAACACTAAATATAGATCCATATGAAACATGGGTGCTCAAGGAACTAAACATGTATAACATTAATCTAATGAACAAGGCACAAGCATAATGAACAACAAAACATGATATGCTATAAAAGATGAACATGGAAAGTATGCAAATAAAAAATATTAGGAGTTAGAGATGATACCAAAACCAATGAAGTTGCACCTCTAGTTCTCCAAAACACGGTGGTCCTCCCACCAAATTTCCTTGAGTGTGAAGCATCCAAATAATTCTCTTTTAAGCTTAGAATGCATCCACATCAAGGCACCAAATCTCTCACGTGATGCGAGAGCCTCCACCTACATCAAACATCAAAGAGGTGGATCTTGGTACCCATATTCTTGTGGGTCCACGGGGGTTAGTATCTTTTCTAACCCAAACATAATTAGTTGCTAAATTTTCTTGATGAATGCGATCATAACAAAATCTAGCAAGGTGGCCTTTTCGACCACAATGTGTACATGTGTACACGTGAGCATACATATGATGGTGGTGATCATGAAAAGCATGTGTATGCCTAGATGGGTGTGCATGCAAGGTTGGAACTTGTTTCTTGCGAACCAAGGTTTCCAATCGTGTGTGATTCATGGCACAATGGCTCAAAGTGGAGCCCAAACAATCAATACTTTTCTTCAAATTATTTATATCATTTTCTATGCTAGAAGACAAAGTGGAGCATGCAATAGGTGTGCAAGAAGTAGAAGCTACACTAGCATGGCAAACATGAATATCAATATCATTTTGTAAAGATTTATTTTTAATCAAAACCAAATCCAATTCTTTTGTAATTGAATCAATTTTATTTTTCAAAGTAAGATTTTCTTTAAAAACAAGATCCAATCTAGAAGACAAAACTTCATTGTGATCTACAACATCATCACAATCATTTTTATTTTTCAAAACTTCAATTTCTTTTAAAGCAATTTCAAGTTGAGATTCAAGTGAGTCACGTTCACTAATAATCTCTTCCTTCTCTTGCAAAATCAATTCAAAATTAGAGCATAAATCCTTTAATTCATTTTTCAACACAAGATTATCCTCTTTCAACAAATCATGTTTTTTCAACAAATTTTCAAGCTTTTGAGCAAGTTCCATATTTAAACTTTGAACTTCAAAACAACCATGGCAATAGGAACTAGAGCTATCATCAATATGAGAATCCGATTGTACCTCAAGGGAGTTCTTCCCTTGGACCATGAGGCATTGCTCTTCGGACTTTTCTCTTTTAGATCTCCTCATCTTGTTAATTATCCTTGGAAGCTCGGGAGACGTCAAGATGCTCCAAACTGCAAAAGCCGAATCATAGCGATCAAAAACGGGTAAAAGAAATTCATTTAGAGATGCTCTAAGTGCTCTAAGTGCTAATGCATTGGCCTTCTTATGCTTGCTACTATTAGGGAGGGATTCTATAGTGATGGCTTGATAAACTAAATGACCTAGAGTTTTTAAATGCCTAGTCATGTCCACCTTCCAAGTATCAAGTCTAAAATGGTCAAACATAGGAGGGCTAGCCATGAGTGCAAACTAGTATGAGTGCAAATGATAATTGCAAATGAAGATTAGCAAACCAAGATCACTCCTAGGTGGTTAAACCTAAATATCAGGAGCACTAGCTCTGATACCAATTGAAAAGTCACCTAGAGGGGGGGGTGAATAGGTGACAATGCTAATCTATGAACTAAATGCGGAATTTAAAAACTTAATGCAAATTACACTCAAGTGCTATCAACAAGTGATGCACACAACCAAGCTAAGCAAATATGAATGAGCAAAGTAAATAAATGCAAGGTACAAAGTAAAGAGAGAGTAGAGAGAGCCAATGAGTCAAGCGCAAACACAAAGATATGTTATCGAGGTTCGAGCACCCAGCTCTACATCCCCGCCTTCGACACACGAAGGATTTCCACTAGCTCGTCCACCTAGGACCCTTTACAAGGAGTACCCAACACTCCTCTCTTTACAACCTCCTCCCTGAGGCAAACTCCAACAATCACAACCTCCTCCTTGAGGCAAATATACAAACCAATACAACAAACTCCCAATCACCAACCAATACAAGGATCACCTCTCAACTAGAGGGATACAACCTAAAGCACAAAGCTAAGAAAAGATTGGGTTACAACTTGGTGGTCACAACAACAACCACAAACAACTTCTTCTTCCACACAAATAACCTATAGATATAGATAGTAGATTTTTAGCTCAAGTGTGGAGAAAACCAAGGGATATGAAACCAGCAACTCAAAGAAAAACCTTTAGGAAGATATAGAAGTTCAAACAAAAGCTTTTCCCAAAATCTCTTTTCTTTGGTTTTTCAAACCCTAATCAAAAACACAAAAGATTGTTCACTTTGAATCCAAAAACCTATTTTTTCTTGCAGCAAAAACACCAGAGAGATAGAAAATTTTAGCTCAAAAATTCTTAGAGAAAAACTCTCTCAAATGGGGTATATATAGGCAATTTAGAAAACTAGCCGTTTACAGAATATTTGCCAGATTTACCCTGCTGGTCGACCGGCCCGGTCGACCGCCCAACGGTCAAATTCTGAACCGTTGTGGCTACCGGTCGACCGCCTCGGTCGACCGAGAATTCCTGAGAGCCAATAGCTCTCCGTCGGTCGACCGCTTCGGTCGACCGGATACAGAGTCAGCCAGCGTGCACGTATCCGTGCACGTCGGTCGACCGGAATGGTCGACTGGCTTCTTTGGTGCGGTCGACCGTACCAGTCGACCGGCCAAGCCTGGCAGACAAAAGTCAGGTCTGAAATCTGAGGAAAATTAATGTCAAATAAATTACTAAAAAATCCCCAAAAATAGTTTTAGCATTTTGCATTGATATATAAAACATGTGATAAAAGTTTTGACTCAAATATCAAGCAATTAAAACTATTTTGTGTCTTATCATATTTATCAAAAACCAAAACTTGTATTTTCTAAAACCTTGTATTTTGAATAGAAAATACACATTGTCTAAAACTTATCCATGATACAAAAATATGATATTTAAACACTTTGAAGCATATTGTATATGAATAGAAATTCAATATACAAGAAACATATATATATCATGATTTTTGTCATTAAGTCCAAAATATGTTTTGTTGTAAATACCAAAACATAAAACACATGGAATAGATTATCAAACAAAGTTTGTCTAAACAATTGAAGCATGCATGTATATAGAACAAATCTAATATACATAAACCATGTAAACTTGTTTTGATAAAAAATCTGTTCATGAAAACCAAGATCGGTTAAACCGAAAACCGAAAATCAAAACATGAAAGGTGTGTGTGTTGTGAACTTGAGCTTATCATACTATTCTAATCTTTACAATTAGGATCTAAACCCAAACTAAAACTATGGATACCTAAGTCTTCTTGTAGAGCGCAATCTCCAAGCTAGAGCGCAATCTCCAAGTAGGCTCGATCCAAAAACTCTTGATTCACCGAGCAAGTGCAATGTATGATCTTTGATGCGCGGGCTCTTGAATCAACATGTGCAAGCTTCTAATTCATCTTGTTGAAGCGAAACACCAACTAATATCTTGATTAATAATCTGAAACTAAAATCACAAGATAATTAGTACACATAACTACATGAGTTAATCATCATCAAAACTAGAGTGAAAGGCCTTTGGGCCAACACTTGAGGCACAACTCCAAGCCAACAAACAATCACCTCACAACTTGAGGGATTAGCACAAAGCTTACACAAGGATCACCTCACCACTTGAGGGATACAACCCAAATGCACAACCTCCTCAACACAATGAGGGAAAGGCACAAAGCCAAGCAAAGATTGGGTTTACAACTTGGTGGTCTAACAAACAACCACAAATAATTTCTTTCCCACATAAGGATCCTATAGAATGAGATAGTAGATGTAGCTTAAGTGTGGAGAAAATCAAAGGAATGGAAATCAAATTCTCAAAGAAAATCCTTGGGAAAAACTAGAAACCAAGATGAAGAAGTTTAATCAAACACTTTTCCAAGAACCCTTTTCTTTGATTTTCCAAACCCTAGCTAAAACACCAAATAGATTGTTCAGTTTAAAGCCCAAAAACTTCTTTTGATTGCTGTGAAAACACTAGAGAGTCAGTAAAAATTCGCACAAAAAATCTTAGAGAAAACCTCTTTCCAATGGGGTATTTATAGCCCATTTACAAAACTAGCCGTTGGCAGCAGATCCTGCCAAAAATGAACTACCGGTCGACCGCTCGGTCGACCGGCCAACGGTCACATTTTGACCGCTGGCAGCAACCGGTCGACCGTGCGGTCGACCGTCCCAGATACAGAGAGCAAAGCTCTCTGTCCGGACGACCGCTCGGTCGGCCGGGGGCAAACAGAGAGCAACCTGCTCTCAGGCGGTCGACCGTGCGGTCGACCGGATCACGGGGCAGCCAGCGTGCACGTATCCGTGCACGTCGGTCGACCGGCCTAGCCTGGCAGCTGCAGTTCAGGGAAAAAACTATGTGATTTTTAATCCTAAAAATTCCCATAAAATCTCTAAAATTCTACAAAAATAGTTTTATCATTTTCATTGAAATACAAACTTTTGTTAAAAATTTTAACACAAATCACAAACATATTGGACTATTTTTGTGTTATAGAAATTTTGCCAAAAACCAAAAACTGTATTTTCTAAAACTAAGATTTTGAATAGAAAATACGTTTTGTCCAAAACTCATCCAAATACAAAAACATGGTATTAAACAACATTTAGGCATGATGTATATGGAGATAATCCTATATACATGAAACATATATATATCCATGTTTTTGACATTAATTCTAAAATATGTTTTGTTAAAAATACCAAAACATAAAACACATGAATAAGTAAGTCAAAACTAAGTTTGTCTAAGTAGTTGAAGCATGCATGTATATAGAACAAATCTAATATACATTAAACCATGTAAACTTGTTTTGAATCTATCTATTCATGAAAACCAAGATCGGTTAAACCTAAAATAGAAAACCAAAACCAAAACATGAAACGTGTGTGTTTTGTGAACTTGAGCATATCATACTATTCTAATCTTTACAAATGAATCTAAACACAAAACTAAACTAGGTACCGATGTCTCCTTGTAGAGCGCCGTCTCTAAGCCGACTCGATCCAAAACTACGTGATCCACTGAGCTTAACTCCAATGAGTGCTATTTATATCTTGTCGCTCGGGCTCTTGAATCACTATGTGAAAGCTTCGAAACCATCTTTGTTGAAGCTAATCACCTACTAACATCTTGATTAATAATCTGAAATTAAAATCACAAGATTATTAGTACCCATAACTACATGAGTTAATCATCATCAAAACTAGAGTGGAAGGCCTCTGGGCCAACAAATCGGAGATATCTTCAGTTCAGGTATAGATCGATAAGGAGCATCTGAGAAGCTGGAGTTCAAGCACACACTCCGGGTACTAGAGAAGAACTTGGAGCATCGCAAGAAGGATATGGAGAAAATGAGTGCTGAGGCTTTGCACTAATCGAAGCGTTATTACGAGTTTTGTAGTGCTCAAGGGGAGCTACTCGAGGAAGTGTAGACGTTGTGATTTCAAGTTACAATCCTTAGCTCGAGTGGTCGAGTGGAGAGCGCAAGTGGCTGGCTCGGTAGTACAAGCCGTGACCCGAGGGGCTGAGCTCTCAACCTAGAGGTTTGGACCGTCAGTTGGGGAGGTTGAATGATCATGCTGAAGGCCCAGAAGCTAGCACGAGAGATCTCGGGGATGGTCTGAGGACCAAAACAGTGGTCACAGGCAGAGCTAAATGATCCTGCCTATTTTTGTAATAAGAACTGATGTAATAAAAAGACTTGTCCTATATTACAATGAATAAGAGTGATTTTCATTTTCTTCGAATGTTATCTCTTGCTCTTATGCTTTTGTGTGTGTGGGGCTTTGGTAGGGTTGTTGACCTGGTTGGGTAGCCGTAAGCAGGCAAACAACCCGATATAGGTTGACTTCGAGCAATCATTATGGGGAGCCCCTGTCTTTCAGGAGACCCCCTCGAGGTGTAGCCATCAAGGGTGGGACTCGTATAGCCTGTTGACTCACTTGGGTTATTGTTAGGGTGAAGACCTGATCGAGGTAAAACCGTTCACATAAATGTGTTGTTTTGAAATCAGTGAAAATGCTAGTGGTGCTTTGATTTCCTTGATACTACCGTGATAAATTAGAGGTTATACGGGTTGAATCCACTGGGGCGGGAGGCGATTGAAGCTATATCGGCCGTGCCACAAGTGTGTTAACGAGTTCTTCTAGGTTTCAAAAGAAACAAAAGGAAAAGAAACGAAAACAAAAGGTAGAGGAGGTAGGAGAAGATGAAAAATGAAGATAATAACATGATAAAGTGATTTGAAAAATGATTTCAAAAACAAAGTAAAAAGAAAAGAAAACTCATGGCTACTAACTACTAATTGTTCCATTAACCATGCTAGCCTCTTAGAGTGATAGTTGCCTCACATTGAATCCTTGGCATCACTAGGCTTAGCTTCAAGAGCTTTGCAAAGCATGATCCATAAGGTTATTCTCCACATCCAAACTTGGTTAATAAGGTGTAATTAACAATTAGTCCATCAACACTTCAATAGAGCAAGTATGAAATAAAGTAAGTATTGCAATTTAGCTTGTTAGAAGTTAAGAGTCATCATGAGGCATCAATGGCTTTTGCAAGAGCAAGGCCTATTTGATGCTATTAGATTCATGTGGGTTATCAATCAAGAGTTATTAAGTGATTTAGTAGGTTAGTTAGCCATGATGAAGAACTAGCTAAGCATCTAGAAATCAATTAGAGAAGAAGGATACTGAGAGAAAGGAGAAACTTTTCATAGATTGTCATACTTTATTATAAAAAAGTCTCTTTTGCTCATGAATCTCTCTCTTTCCCTAACTACCCTAGATCTTTAAAGAAAAGAAAATACAAAAGAAGAAGAAATAAAGTCCTAAACTAATCCAAAGGAGAACAAAACCTAGCTACTGGTCTCCTCACCCCAATTTTTGGCTCATCAATGCAGTATTTATAGGCAAATGGGGCTAGGGTTTCTCTAGACGAGGATACATGTTGAAGATTAGGGTCATTGGCCTTGATCTGGCTACGTTTGCGGGGCTTGATCAGGGCCAATGGCCCTGATCTCTTGGCCTCTGGCCCTCATCTCTTGGCCTCGGGTTCATCCAGCTATGAGAAGCTTTTACATACTCTTAATTTCTTGTATTTGGATTCATATTTAAGCAGATACAGTCTTCAATTCGGGATCCAATGTATCTTCTAAAAGCTCTCTTGACTTGGTACCCAAGAGATCTTGATTAATTACCTGAAAATGAGTTTATTAAGCTCTTAAATTTGAATTTACCCCTATAGTTTGTAATATGCACACAAGAGACCGCAAACGGGTTAATAACAGTGTTTTATTCAAAAATCAGGCAGGAAAATGTGATATATTACTAATCACACCCCCATACTTATCTTTTGCTCATCCCTGAGCAAAAAAAGAAAACTAAAAACTAAGCTAAGATGATCATTACACCACTTTCGTAGGTGACGCGACTGCACTGAGAATGTGCAGCAAGCCTTTAACCTATAGGTTTTCCCTAAAAGAGGAGTTATAATCTCCTGAGGTTCTTCAATGGATTACACCCACAAAATCCATAAAGAAAGAAAACAAGTGTTAGTATTTTTGAAAACTCATTTTGAAAGAGAGAAAAGTTTCAAAATATTTTTGCAAAATTTAAGTGATCGAAAGGTCATAGGTTCACCAAAACTATTCATCCTTAACTTGAGTCTCCGTGTAAGATATTGTCATTAATTAAGGCAAGGAATCAAAATTGAATCAATCACTTGATTTTTTTTTTAATAAAACGTAGATAATATGCACTTTGTACATTTTATGGATTTCAACTCTAACTATAATACAATTTATTTTTTTACATGTTTTTCCTTTAGTTTTATTAGACTTTCTAGTTTACTCGGTTAGTGAGGCTTTAGCCGAGGCGTCCCAAACTAGATAGTTTTATGGCACCAAATGAGAAAACATCCATCGGACTTAAGGACTCGAGTAAACAAGGCCACAAAACTAAGAGGTGATTTGTTTTGACTACTGTTAAGCGTGACTAATCATACTTTCTAAGACACAATTAACCAGCTAAGTAGTGGCCAAGTATTTTTTATATAAGGGTACTTAAGTCTTTGTTTTAATCCCTCAATGTAAAAGTGCATATATTTCTAAGGCAAAATATTCAAGATCAAATCTTCATGCTAATATTTCTTTCTTAACCTAAAAATCAAATAAGACCTCTTATTTTGACCAAAAATTAAGAAATCATATTTATGATTTCCTTAATTCCTAATATCAACTTAATTTTCTTAAAAATAATTCAAATCATTTTCTAAAAAGTTTGTAAGAAAAGAAAAAGGTTCTATACAAAATAAAAAATCCTTAAAATTCCTAAAAAAAAGTGAAAAAGGAAGAAAAATCTGAAGGAGAGGTCTCCATGGGTTTAGTGGTGTGACTGTTGAAGGAGTCACCAGAGCGGTCATTAACAGAGCAAAAGAGACGGCCAACCGAAAAGGGATCTCTACAGATATGAGCGTTCTGACCACAAGAGAAGCAGAGTTGGTGACCGTTACGGAGAAGCCGGCTCGACAGTCTGCATTGGAGAGCTTGAGTTGGTGAACATCAACAGGCCAGTAGTGACTGAAGTTGAAGATACAATAAGGATGGAGACTGGCTCACTGGTAGGCTCAAGCTGGGACTCCATCTGCTCCATTACGGCCTAGTAGAAGAAATAAACTCCTCTCGACAATCGCTGCTGAATCAACAATGGATAGGAGTTGACATTGAATGATGTTATAATATAAAACGTCTAACCCTACTAGATCTAGCATTTGAGGAGCAGCTACTTCCTCCTGAGATGGCACCGGTTCAGAACAATCAACACAAGGGTCTCTGCAAAATTCTTAAGATCAGAAATAGTATATGAAAATTGATTGGTAAAAGAACTATTATGATCATTACCTAGAAAAAGTGAGCTTACAATAGTAGCAACCTCAATGCTGATTACCTCACCTAGGGCAGCCTCAGTATAGGCATCCCCATAGTGGTAGCCTCAGCAACAGCTGAAAGTGAAGGCATCTCAACGGTGAAGCTCTAGGAGAGATCACCTTACTGCCGACCACCTCACCTGGGACAGTCTCAGGAGTAGTAACCTTAGTATCGATAATCCAGGTAATGGTAGCGCCAACAAGGGCCTCCCCAGTGGCTGGCTCGCCAGTTGGTGGCTCAACAGTTGTCCTCTAATCTTAATGGCCTTTAAGATCTCTCATTGGGCGAAAACTGTACACAAAAAGTATCATTTTGAAATCAAGAGTTAAAGTGTGTGTGCTTTGGCTTCCTCGATACTTCCATTATAGAATAGAGGTTAAAACAGGTCAAATCCTTAAGGATGGGAGGCGATAGAAGCTTTCACAGTATGTTCACGTGTGTGTTAAAATTTCTTCAACGTTTTAAAGAATCAAAAGAAAACAAAACAAAAAAATGAGAAGAGAATGATACGATGAAAACAAAGAAGTGGGAAACATAGAAAAGAGTTGTTATGAATTTTGGGTTTTTGAAACAAGGTAAAAAGACAAGATAAAAATAGATATAAGAAAACTCATGACTACTAACTTCTAATGGCTCCACTAACATGCTAACCTCTTAGTGATAGTTGCCTAACATATATCATTGGCCATCACTAGTCCGTGGTTCAAGAGCTTTACAAAGCATGACTCATATGATCACTTTTACATTCAAACTCAACAAACAAATGCAAGCTACACTTAAATCATAAAAACTAACTAGAGCAAGCATGGAATAAAGTAATGGTAAATTTGTTGGCCCAGAGGCCCTTCACTCTAGTTTTGATGATGATTAACTCATGTAGTTATAGTTTACTAATAATCTTGTGATATTTAATTTCAGATATTTAACCAAGATATTAGTAGGTGATTAGCTTCAACAAAGGTGTTTTTGAAGCTTTCACATGGTGATTCGAGAGTTCGAGCATCAAGTTCACATCTAGCACTCGGTTAGAGTCAAGCTCGGTGGATCACGTTTGATCGAGTCAATTTGGAGACGGAGTTTTACAAGAAGACATCTGTTTGTTTAGTTTAAGATTTTAGATCTTGTGTTAATGATTAGATAGTGTGATATGCTCAAGTTCACAATACACGCACAAGTTTTATGTTTTGGTTTTAGTTTTCGGTTTAACCGATCTTGGTTTTCATGAATAGATAGAATCAAAACAAGTTTACATGGTTTAATGTATATTAGATTTGATCTATATACATCTATGCTTCATACACTTAGAAAAACTTATTTTGATAAGCCTATTCATGTGTTTGGAGTTTTGTATTTAAACAAAACTTATTTTCGGATTTAATGTCAAAAACATAGATATAATACCTTTCATGTATATTGGATTCAATCCATATACAACATGCTTAAAAGTTATTTAAATATCATGTTTTTGTATTTACATGTGTTTTGGAAAAATCAGATTTCCATTTCAAAAATTCAAGTTTTGGAAAATACGGATTTGGTTTAAGACAAATTTTCTATCTCAAAAAAATGGTTCAAATTGTTTGAAATATGTATTGAATTTTTATCACACATATTTGTATTTCAAAGATCTAATAAGAACATGTTTTTGTGGAATTTATGTGTATTTTATGGGATTTTTTAGCAGTCAAAAAGACAAGTTTTAAATCCTATAAATGTTGACCAGGCTGTCTGCCGGTCGACCGGACCGGTCGACCGAGGCAGAAGTCGGTCGACCAGATCGGTCGACTAATGTGCACAGACGTGCACGCAACCATGGGCTAGTGGGCCGGTCGACCGGGCGGTCGACTGGGCGGAGCTCTGCTTTCTGGAAATGGCCCCGGTCGATCGGGCCGGTCGACCGGCAGAGAGCACTGCTCTCTGTATCCAGTCTCGATCGACCAAGCCGGTCGACCGGAGGCACAACGGTTAGAAATCTGACCGTTGGGCTGGTCAACCGGGCGGTCGACTGGAAGGGCAAATCTGCCCTTTCCAACTGCCAACGGGCAGATTCCTTTGGGACTATAAATACCCCCACATTTGAGTTAGTTTTGAAGAAGTTTTTCAAGAGAAAAATTCTCATTCTTTTTAGTGTTTTATTACAAGTTTTTAAAAGAGTTTTTAGAGCCAAAAGATTTGATCTTTATTTGTTTTAAGGGGTTAGAAAAATCAAGAAAAGGAGAAGTCTTTGGGATTATTTTTGATCTTCATTTTATATCTATTCTAGAAGTTTTCCCAAGAGTTTTTCTTTGCGTTTTTGATTTCCAAACTCTTTATATTCTCACACTTGAGCTATCTATCTATCCTATCTATTAGGATTATTATTTTGTGGGAAAATTAGTTTGTGGTTGTCAATACCACCAAGTTGTAAACCTTCCATTGATTGTGATATCCCTCCAGTGAGAGGTGATAGTATTGATATCCCTCTAGTGAGAGGTGATTATGGAAGTGGTGCTTGTATCCCTCTAGTGAGAGGTGGAGATTGAGTTGTAATCCCTCAAGTGTGAGGTGATTGTTGTTGGTGTTGGCTTTGTGCCTTATCCCTCAAGTGTGAGGTTGATAGTTGTTCGGCTTTGTGCCTTCCCTCTAGTGAGAGGTTGTATTGTTGGAGAGAGGAGTTGTGTACTCTCAAATTATATTTACCCAAATCTTCAGTGGAGGTTTCCTGTGTGGGAAGTCCTGTGTGGACGAGTTAGTGGAAATTCTTCTGTGTGAAGGCGGGGACGTAGAGCTTGGTGCTCGAACCTCGAAACATATCTTTGTGTTTGCGTTTGATCCACTTTCTCTAACTCTCTCTTATATTGTGCCTTGCATCATTTCATATTATTCATATCATTTACATGCTTGGTATTGATTGTGTGTGTGCCATACTTATGTTAAACTAAGAGAGCTTCATATAGCACCTCAACTCTTATTCAGAGGAAGTAAGAGGAGTTAGTCCAGAGCCCTTCACCAGGAATTCAGCTACACTCTTTGGTTATACTAAGTGTGTTGCATTTAGTTTTTAATTTCCGCATTATTTGTCATTAGATTAGCCATACACTTATTCACTCCCCCTCTAGGTGTACTTTCAATTGGTATCAGAGCCTACGCTCCTGATGTTGGGTTTAATCACCTAGGAGTGAGATCTTGGTTGATAATCTAGTATTTGCATTTGCACATATATTTGTTTATACACACTCATGGACTTCATGATCCCTCCTATGTTTAATACTTCCAACATTGTTGTTTGGAAGGCTAGGATGTCCATGCACCTAAAAACCCTAGGCTTGCATGTTTTCCTTACCGCTACCAAGAAATCCTATCTTGGTAATAGCAAGCATATAGAGGCCAATGCACAAGCCCTTGAGGCACCTAGAAGCACACTTAATAAAGAATATTTGTGTATGATTTCTCATTGTGATTCCGCTTTTACAGTGTGGAACATTTTGACCTCCTCAAAGCTTCAAACGCCAAACATTATTGAGAAGGAATCTAGTGAGGATGGATCCGAACAACGTTGCTACATGGTCCAAGGGAATGACTCTCTTGAGGTATATTCGAAATCTCAACTAGATGATAGTGCTAGTTCTTCAAGTAATGATCATATTGATACCGATGCATTAAATGAAGAACTATCAATTGTATGTGAAAAATTGTTAGAAAAATATAATCTTATGAAAAAGAAAAGTTTTGGTTTAAAAGAAGAAAATAAAAATTTGTCTTCTAAACTTGAATTAGCTTTGCAAGAAAAGGTTGAAATTTCAAATGAAAGGGACTCTTTGAAATCCAAACTTGAACTTGCCTTAAATGAAAATAAAATTTTGAAAAATAAAAATGATTGTGAGGAAGTTTTGAAAAAAAAATGAAATTCTATCTTCAAAACTTATTTTTGTTTTAAAAGAAAATGATTCTTTGAAAAACAAAATTATTTCTATTGCAAAGGAATTGGATTTGGTTTCTAAGAAAAATATTTCTTTGAAAAATGATTTTGATTCACATGTTTGTCATGCTAGTGTAGCTTCATCATCTAGCATACCTATTGCATGCACCACCTCTTCTATAATTGAAAATAATATTTGTATGCTTAAGAAGAGTGTTGATTGTTTGGGCTCCACTTTGAGCCAATGTGCCATGAACCACACACGTTTGGAATCTATGTTTCGAAAGAAACATGTTCCTCCTATGCATGCACACAAATCACGGCATACACATGCTTCCCATGTTCATACACATAACACAATGTATGCTCATATGTACACTTGTACACATTGTGGATGTAAGGGCCACCTTGCTAAGTTTTGTTATGATAGAGTACATGATGAAAATTTAGCAAATAAATTTGTTTGAGTTAGGAAAGGAGCTAACCCCCATAGACCCAAAAGAGTATGGGTACCAAAATCTATCCCTATTTTATTTGATGTAGGTGTGGACTCTCACATGACGTGAGAGTGATAGTGCCTTGAGGTCGATGCGTTCCGAGCTTAATGGTGACTATTTTGGATGCATCACTTTCAAGGGAGTTTGGTGGGAGGACCACCTTGGTTCGGAGACTTAGAGATATACCCTCATGGTTTTGATAACGATCTCTAACTCCCATTTATATTTACATGCTTCCATTATTGATTTTAGCATGTGTTGATGTTTTATGATTACTATGTTCAATGCCATGATATTTAGACCTATGACATACATGCATAGTATTTGAGATACACCTATGTTTTTATGGACTATTATTTTTGTGTACTCACTTTAGTTTATCTATTGTGTATATTCTAGTCTAATACATGTAACATAACGATCACAATGGTTCTGGCTTATAAGTTTTGCACTTCATTATTTGATTACATGTTTAAATGTTAGTTTTCATTAAAACTTAAGTATATACTTATACAACTAGTGAGCCACAAATAGATTATTAAATGTTTGTACTTGATTGCTCATTTGTACTCATTAGATGTACTAGTATAGCCTAGTTTTGATGATTCATGCATTTTGACTTGTATTCCTATTTTTGTGCATGTTTTCATTTAGCTTCATGTATGTCTATTTTGTCTAAACTTTAAAATATACATGTACACCTGTGAGTCATTTGCTTTTCATATAATATTCTTTTATGGACTCAATTGTGTTTGGATATGTATGTATACTTTTAATTTAGACTAAACATACATATACCTTGAAGTAGATTTAGTTTTGATGATTTTTATAAAGGAATTTCGTATTGAGCTTAATTGCCTTATTCCATGATTTTGTTGATTACATGACTTTGTACACTCACATTATTTGATGTTTACTCATGATTTATTTTCATGAGATTATATGAGCTCTATTGCTATTTGAGTGTTGATGATTGTGTGATTTTCATGTTTTCATGGATATGTTATTATTTTATTCCTTACTTGAAGGATTTCGTACTAGTTTTCAAGTTTATCATAAAACTAGTTGCGTATTTTTTCAGTTTAGAAGAGTTTTCAATTATGCTAAAATTATTTTCAAACTTATTTTTGAAAACCCCTTCCATCGATGGGTGGTTGGATGGGCGACCATGTCTTGTATGCATTATTGAAAATCTATTTAAACTTGTGCATAAAATGGGTGGTAGGGAGTATGAATTATACACTTGATCCTTATTGTGTTTTCAATTGGTATCACAATTGATATCTATTTTGTAAACTCATATTTGTTTCTATATATGTATGCTTCAACTTCTAACAATATCAATTTCGATTGGTATTTAACTTTTCATACATATATATGTGTGTTTTGATTGTGCTTACTATATCTCTATATCTTTAAGCACAAATTTTGTTATGCTAAGCTTGATTTAGTCGTTAATGATAATTATTTTTAAATTGGTATCTTATACAAGCTTATACATCGTTTTCATTAGTATTTCATAAAGGGGGAGAAAATTCATGTTTTACCTTTCAATCGGTTTTGTTTACCTTTGGTATCTTACTCCCACTCTTTATGTTAAAAAATGATATCTTAGTTTTCATTTGGTTTCCTATGCTCCTAATAAAAATTATTTTCTATTGGTATATGTTTCATTTTCAATATTGGTATCAAGAATCTTAAATTGATAGTATTCTCTATTTGGTATCTCTATTGCAAAATGATTTTAGTGTTTAACCAAAAAGATTGGTTTATGTTGTTCAATTGGTATCAAAAGTGTAAAATATTTTTAATTGGTACTAATTTTTACAATTGGTATCAAGATTACCTATATGTTTATATCTTTCAATTGATATCAAAATTTTTGTTGTTTTGTTTATTTTCAATTAGTATCATAAATTGGTATTATAATGTTTCGATGTATACCTTCATACTAAATTGATATATCTTTCAATTGGTATCATAATATTTTGATTTGTATTGCTTATATGCAAGCGAAGCTTAACATCTTTTCTATATATAGATTCATGTTGAGTGTATGTCATATTGAAGTGATTAACCTTTTTTTGGTATGTAGTACACGTGTGTAGAGGGAGCTTCACATCTCCTTTTATACATTATATATTATGCTTTATGTGATTAGGGTTTAATCATCTCTTTTCATATAAATGCATGTATGCAGGGGGAGTTAACTTCACGTCTCTCCTCTTCATGAATGTATATAGCATATATACCTTTATTGTTTAATTTATGCAAAAAGGGAGAAAAATATTATTTATGCCCTTTATTGTTTGAACCCCTTTGTTGATGAATTGACAAAAAAGGGGAGAGATATTTTGGAGTTTTATACGCATAGTTGTTTAAATTTGTTATCGGAGTTTTATATGCATAGTTGTTTAAATTTGTTATCGGAGTTTTATATGCATAGTTATTTAAATTTGTTATCTTTTACCATTGGTATCAAATTTGTTGGTATTGGTATCAAGAACATCTTTTATTGTTTTATTGGTATCAAGAGTTTTTGTTGGTATTAAGAGCAACATTGTTTTTTAAGAACATATTTATTTTAAAATTGATATCAAAAGCATGTTTATTTCATTAGTATAAAAGATCATGTTTGTTTCATTTTCTTATTTTATGCATGTTTATGCATATCTATATTGAGCATTCATGACATATCTTTATTGTTTATTGATATGCATGAGTTAAGGGGAGCTTCTATGAAGCTTAACTTTAATCCATGCATACATAACTCCATGAGTTTTGTCATCTCAAAAAGGGGGAGATTGTTGGCCCAGAGGCCCTTCACTCTAGTTTTGATGATGATTAACTCATATAGCTATAATTTACTAATAATCTTGTGATATTTAGTTTTAGATATTTAACCAAGATATTAGTAGGTGATTAGCTTTAATAAAGGTATTTTTGGAGCTTTCACATGGTGATTCAAGAGCTCAAGCGTCAAGTTCACATCTAGCACTCGGTTGGAGTCAAGCTCGGTGGATCACGTTTGGATCGAGTCAACTTGGAGACGGAGTTCTACAAGAAGACATCGGTTTTTTTTTAGTTTAAGATTTTAGATCTTGTGTTAAAGATTAGATAGTGTGATATGCTCAAGTTCACAATACACACACAAATTTCATATTTTGGTTTTGGTTTTCGGTTTAACCGATCTTGGTTTTCATGAATAGATAGAATCAAAACAAGTTTACATGGTTTAATGTATATTAGATTTGATCTATATACATCTATGCTTCATACACTTAGAAAAACTTATTTTGATAAGCCTATTCATGTGTTTGGAGTTTTGTATTTAGACAAAGCTTATTTTCGGATTTAATATCAAAAATATAGATATAATACCTTTCATGTATATTGGATTCAATCCATATACAACATGCTTAAAAGTTGTTTAAATATCATATTTTTGTATTTACATGTGTTTTGAAAAAATCGGATTTCCATTTCAAAAATCTAAGTTTTGAAAAATACGGATTTTGGTTTAAGGCAAATTTTCTATCTCACAAAAATGGTTGAAATTATTTGAAATATGTGTTGAATGTTTATCACACATATTTGTATTTCAAAGATCTAATAAGAACTGATTTTTGTGAAATTTATGTGTATTTTATGGGATTTTTTAGTAGCCAAAAAGACAAGTTTTTAAATCTTATAAATGTTGACCAGGCTGTCTGCCGGTCGACCGGACCGGTCGACCGAGGCAGAAATCGATCGACCGGACCGGTCGACCGACGTGCACATACGTGCACGCAACCATGGGCTGGTGGGCCGGTCGACCGGGCGGTCGACCGTCCAGAGTGCTCTGCTCTCTAGAAATGGCCCGATCGACCGGGCCGGTCGACCGACAGAGAGCTCTGCTCTCTGTATCCAGTCTCGGTCGACCAGGCCGTCGACCGGAGGCACAACGGTCAGAAATCTGACCGTTGGGCCGGTCGATCGGGCGGTCGACCGGAAGGGCAAATCTGCCCTTTCCAGCTGCCAGCGGGCAGATTCTTTTGGGGCTATAAGTACCCCCCATTTGAGTTGGTTTTGAACAAGTTTTTTAAGAGCAAAATTCTCATTCTTTATAGTGTTTTATTACAAGTTTTCAAAAGAGTTTTTAAAGCCAAAAGATTTGATCTTTATTTGTTTTAAAGGGTTGAAAAAATCAAGAAAAGGAGAAGTCTTTGGGATTGTTTTTTATCTTCATTTTATATCTATTCTAGAAGTTTTTCCAAGAGTTTTTTTTGTGTTTTTGATTTCCAAACTCTTTATATTCTCACACTTGAGCTATCTATCTATCCTATCTATTAAGATTATTATTTTGTGAGAAAATTAGTTTGTGGTTGTTAATACCACCAAGTTGTAAACCTTTCATTTATTGTGATATTCCTCTAGCGAGAGGTGATAGTATTGATATCCCTCTAGTGAGGGACTGTGGAAGTGGTGCTTGTATCCCTCTAGTGAGAGGTGGAGATTGAGTTGGAATCCCTCAAGTGTGTGGTGATTGTTGTTGGTGTTGGCTTTGTGCCTTATCCCTCAAGTGTGAGGTTGATAGTTGTTTGGCTTTGTGCCTTGCCTCTAGTGAGAAGTTGTATTGTTGGAGAGAGGAGTTATGTACTCCCAAATTATATTTTACCAAATCCTCAGTGGAGGTTCCCTGTTTGGGAAGTCCTGTGTGGACGAGTTAGTGAAAATCCTTCTGTGTGAAGGCGGGGATGTAGAGCTTGGTGCTCGAATATCGAAACATATCTTTGTGTTTGTGTTTGATCCACTTTCTCTAACTCTCTCTCTCTCTCTCATATTGTGCATTGCATCATTTCATATTGTTCATATCATTTACATGCTTGGTATTGATTGTGTGTGTGCCAAACTTGTGTTAAACCTAGAGAGCTTCATATAGCACCTCAACTCTTATTCAGAGGAATCAAGAGGAGTTAGTCCAGAGCCCTTCACCGGGAATTCGGCTACACTCTTTGGTTACACTAAGTGTGTTGCATTTAGTTTTTAATTTCCGCATTATTTGTCATTAGATTAGCCATACACCTATTCACCCCCTCTGGTGTACTTTCAAACTTGTGAGAGAGTTAGATGTTAGAGTGTTAGAATCCATCATCATGAGCCATCAATGGCTCTTGCAGGAGCAAGGCCAAGTAGAAGCTATTAGATTCATGTGGATTATCAAGTAAGAAGTTAGCAAGTTAGTGGTTAGTAGTTAGTTTCATGAGAGAAAATTAGCTAAGCATGTAAAAGGAGTTAGAGAGAAAAAACAAGTAGAGATAAAGAGAGAACCTTTCGTAGAGTGTCGCCCTCCATTACAAACACTCTTACTTTCATCCTATGTACTACTCTCTTCCCTGTTACATGATCTATAAGAGATGAAAAATACAAAAGAGGAAGAAGAAGAACAACTAACCTAAACTATCCTAAAAACTAGATACATGGAAAAGAAAACCCTAAAACACTCCTCAAAACTCCTCCCTGGTGAGCTCTGAAAATCCCAGGGCATTTATAGGCAAAATGGGCTCCAGGGAGAGTGTACGGAGCCGCATGTCAAATATCGATGGGCGGCTCAACAACACGGCCGCAAAAACGTAGCCAAGGCCATGTTTTCACGGTTGTACTGGCGCCCGTGTGCGACGCTTTCTGCCACACGCTACCGGTTTGTCCCCCAGTCGGTATATGCTGCTGGTTTTTAGATATATACACCCGATTTTGATAGATCCTCCTTTAAAGTGAATGGCTATTCTTATAGGCTTTAAATCACCAAATAAATGGGACTTTTGGGCTTCTTCTTCATTCCACACCATGGACCTAGGAACATACAAGAGAGGTGTTATTAACAGAATTTAATATTAAATAAATGTGAAGATGTGGTATGAAATATGCAATTTTAGAGACTAATCATACCCCCACACTTATCTTTTGCTCGTCCTGAGCAAAACAGAAAAACTAACTACGAAAATTATTACACCACTTTCGTAGGTGACGCGATTGCACTTAGCATGTGCAACAAGCCGTTAAACCTCTAAGTTTACCATAGAGGAGGAGTTTTGTCTCCTGAGAGTTTTTAGCGGATTATACCCACAAAATCCATAAAGAAAAAATAAAATGTTAGTATTTTGAAAACGCATTTTGAAACAGAGAAAAGTGCTGAAATACTTTTGCGAAAATTTAAGTGATCCACGGTTATAGGTTAACCAGAAATTATTCTTCCTTAAACTAAGTCTAAATGCGAAATCTTGTTATAAATTAAATGTAAGAATTTAAAATTGAATCGATTCTTTGATCTTTCATAAAACTGTTAGAAAAATATGCACTTTGTGAACTGTGAAGATTTTTTGGATATTGACTCTAACTTTCATGCCATTTATTTGTGTATATTTATTTTTTTCTTTTTTTTTCTTTTCTTACTTTTCTTAGGCTTTCTTATTTACCTGAGTAGTGAACCTTTAGCCGGTGACTCCCAAACCAAATAGTTTTAGGGCACTAGATGAGAAAACATCCCTCAGGCTTAAGGACTCGAGTAAACAAGACCACAAAACTAAAAAGGATTATTTTATTTTTGTCCACCGTTTTAGGCGTGAATAATCATGCTTCATGAGGCACAATTACCCAACTTCAATAAGTGATTTTTATTAGCATCATCTTTTTTAAAATATTTTTTATGACATTTTCAGTCTTTATTTTAATCTCAAAAAATTGTGTAAGTGTGAAGTGCATATATCTAAGGGAAAAAATTCAAGATCAAATTATCTTTCCAATCTTACTTCCTTATCCTAAATTTAAAAAAGATATATTATTTTGACTCGGTTTAAAAATTCATAATTTTAAGTCTTCTTAATCCTTAAGATCCTCTTAACTTTCTTAAAAATAAATCAAAACTATTTCTCGTATGTCAAAAAGTTTTGTAAAAAGAAAAGAGTTTCTATACAAAAGAAAAATCTAAATAATTTTTTTAAAAAAGTGTAAAAGAAAGAAAATTTAAAACTAACTATGTTAGTAAATCCTCCCCCACACTTTTCTCATACATTGTCCTCAATGCAATGTATATGCATGAAACAAAATAGAGAAGGAAAAACTTACCTCAGGGTGGTGGTTCCGGTGGTGGTCTGATTGCCCACGAAATGCGGCCCAAATCATATATTATGAAATTCGCAGGAACCCACCAGTGACCTTTTAAATATAACCCATAAAAGAATGATGAAGTGAATGGTCTTATTTAAAAAAATTATCCCAATCCAATTTTCAATTTTCAAAAATAATTACTGAGTCATTTTCTTCAACATCCTTATCCAACAATGAAGTGTGATTTTGGGAGATGCTTGATTTGGACTCATATGAAATAGGAACAAAAATCGATATCGACTCGAGAATTTGACTTAGATCAAGTCGAGAAGGGGAGTCAAAATTGGTTCTAAAAATAGGGTCCAAACCAAAAAATTGATGTTGAAGTGTGATCATAAGATATTGGTGATTCAATTTCACGGTGTACTGTTACAAGATTTAATATTGACTTTGGAATATGAAAATATCTAGTAAAAATACATGATTATTGAATCAAAAAGTGAAATAGAATCACAAACATAAGGTTTGGGATCACATTCATGTTCAATTTCAATTTCAGAAAAGGGAAACTTGCCAGAATGTCAATCCGACTTTCAAAACTTAGAGTTCGGTCAAGTACATATTTTTTTTGCTAAAATTGAATCTTAGTTTCTAAAATAACATGATTCTTGGGTCCAATCGATAGAATTAGGGATATAAGAATTGGTCAAAGATTGACAAGAAAGACTTTCCTCATTCTCCTTGATCAATTCACTCATTATTGAGTCTAACGAACTGATAGGCCGGGTAACAGAAATTTGAGTCTGAATCATGTCTTCCATACTCTTTGCAGTTGGTTCTTCTTAAAAGGTGAGTATGGAAGTTGGTTTTGAAAATTATGGTGAAGTCATGAGTCTATCATATTTTGTAATTGTTGCTCGGACTCACGCAAGAGTTCCATATTCATTTCCAGGATGGATGGTTGTTCATTTTGAATCGGTGCGACTGGAAAATATGAGTATGACTCATGAAAATTTGGTTGAGATGATGAGTCCAACATACTTTGAAATTGTTGTGTTGTTTCACAAAAGACTTCCAAACTCTTTTCTAGCTCAGATTTTTCTTCAATTGGATGTTCTAAAAAAGGAATATATGGAGTTTGATTGAAAAATAAAAGAGTTAAGAATTTATCGTGTAGCTTTGGGGCTAACGGGTCGTGTCCACGAGGAGGAATGCGATGAAAGCTTTTCGGTGTTTTGTTTAGTAACAAAGAATTGTGCTCATTTTTTTGTTGAAAAGAAGAATGGAGAGAAGGGAAGTGATTAAAAGAGAAATTGCAAATTTGGAAAAGGCTTTGGAAAAGGTGAATTTTGTATAAAGCTTGAAAAGTGATTTGTTGTTTTTTAATAAAGAAGAGAATCTGGGCTCAATATCTCACTACTCAACTATTTGTTCTTCTATTGAAATCCTTAGTGCCTCATCTTGATCATAGGCAAAACTTAAGGTTGACTTTAGAAAGTTTGAAGTAAAGCATATAAGATGGTTGGAAAAGTTAACTCTTTTTTTTGAGAAACTGTCTTGAATCGAATGTTAAATCATCAAGAAGTTCGTTTTTTTTATGGAAAAAGAGAATGGAAAGAAAGAGATGATTAAAGAGAAATTGCAACTTTAGAGAAGGCTTTGGAGAAGGTGATTTAAAAAGCTCGAAAATTGTTTTGTTGATTATAATAAAGAAGAAAATCTGGGCTCACTATCTCACTACTCAATCGTTCATTCTTCTATTGAAATCCTAAGTACCTCAAATTGATCATAGGAAAAACTTAAAGTTGGTTTTTAGAAAGTTTGAAGTAAAGCACATAAGATGGTTGGAAGAGTTCATTCTTTTCTTTGAAAAATCGTTTAGAATCGAATGTTAAATCATCAAGCGCGAAGAAGTAAGAATGAAGTAAAAACAGTTCAAGAAACGTTCATGAAAGAAGTAAGAGTTTAACAGTCCAAACCCATCCTCATGTGCCTTCAAGAACACTTTCAAGAAGAAAGGCTTTAAGTAAGGCATGCAAATGATTCATTGGGTATTTTTCTTTAAAACCAGAAGAGAAGAAGAACTAGAGAGAGTTACAATAGTGAGCCTAGAAAACTATTTTAGTTACTCATGGAAAACAAAGAAGAAAGCAAATAAATAATGCAAGACATACCATAATATGAATGGAAGAAAAAGCAGCTCGATTCTTGTATTGATGTCACTTCAATCTTCAAGTACAAGCACTCAATTCCTCTCTCTCACCAGTATGTGTACTGAACTACAAATTGAAAAACAAGAATACAACTTTTGCACTATCTAACAAAGAGCCTAAATCCTTAGAAAATAAACACAAATTCTAATCCTAGTCTTTCCCTTTTTTGCTCTGTTGAAACTGGTATTTATAGGGAAAAACTAAAAGGGGAGGATCCCGGGAAGATTGGGGGAGCAAACGCTCCCCCAACAGAGCTCAACAAGTTGCGAAAACGCAGTGAGGGCCGCGGAGTGGCCAGGTGGCCACACCCAATTGGTGGGATCTCCTGGTTTGGTGAATCTCCTGTATCTGCTTCTAGTTTTCTTGTTTCTGCTCCAAAAGTTAACGAAACAGCCTTTGATTGTGTGGCTTCAACTGCTTGATTCAGGGAGGATTCTTCTCAACATCTTGATATGTCAAGATTTTGCCCTGATTCCTTGATTTCGAATTTATTCTGAATTAAATCAGAATTTGGTGGGCTTTTGAGCTTGTTTCTCTTTTCTTTTTTTAGCACTTGGGCCTACATTAAACAAAGAAGAAAAAGACTTATTAATAGGATTTATTAGTTAAAAAGTATGATAAGGTGACAATGTATATGCAACATATGTGACTAATCACACCCCCACACTTATCTTTTTCTCGCCCTCGAGCAAAACATCAGACTAATTCTAATCAATTATTAGACCACTTTCGCAGGTCACTCGATTGCACTGACCATGTGCAACAAGCCGTTAAACCTCTAGGTTACCCCTAGAGGACGAGTTTTGTCTCGTGAGGGTTTTCAGTGGATTGCACCCACAAAATCCATAAAGAAAAAGAAAAAAGTTAGTATTTTTGAAAAGCATTTTTAAAGGAGAAAATATTTGAAGTATATTTTGAAGGCTTTAAGTAATCTATAAGTTACAGGAATATCAAATTTTTCATTCTGAAACTCAGTCTTTATTCAAAAACATGCCATCAATTAAAGTAAGGAGTCAAATTGTACTTCTCATCTAGTCTATTAATTTACCCTGAGTCGTATGCACCATCGTGACTGTGAAGTTGACTAAGGGTTCTTTAACATTAACTTCTATGCCTTATATTTATTTTTGATGGAATTTATTCCTCAATTTCATTAGGCTTTCTAATCTGCCCATGTAACGAGCCTTCATTCGGTGACACCCAAACCGGACAGTTTTAGGGCACCAGGTGAGAAAACACACCTAAGGACTTAAACACTCGAGCAGATAAGGCCACGAAACTAAGGTTTTTATTTATAAGATGTACCCTTATAGGCGTGAATACTTATGCTTCATGAGGCATAAATACCCAGCTTAATCAGAGGATTTATATATACTTTTTTTTTAAACTTATCTCATTATCTTTTGCATAAATACCAAGGCTTGCTTAGGCCAAAGCACCTAGCTAATCAATAATTAGATTTGTTTATTTATTTCTTTTTTTTCCATACATATATGTAAAATCATCTAGAGGGAGGGTGAATAGGTGATGGCTAATCTAATGGTCACTAAATGCGGAATTAAAAACTTATTACACTAAACACCAAGTTTAACACAAGAGTGTAGCTGAATTCCCCATGAAGGGCTCTGGACTAACTCCTCAAGATTCCTCTAGATAAGAGTTGAGGTGCCACGTTGGCTCTCTTGGTTGAAAACTAGTGTTAGCAAACACACCCCAAGCATATAACAATTAAGCACAATATGAATATCAAGCATGTAAAGATAAAGACAATAATAGCATGCAAGATATAAAGACAAAGAGATAGAGAGTGAGCAATCGCAAACATGGGAGATTTGTTTCGAGGTTCAAGCACACTTGCTCTACGTCCCCGCCTTCAGCACTATGAAGGATTTCCACTAAAATCGATCCCACCGGATCACTTGGTGCCGCAACACCTACAAGCTCTTGGACTCCCTAGTCCCTCTCTTGTTCCCGCAAGAACACACAGCAAGCCCACTAGCTCGCCAAGGCCGCACCTCAAACACCGAGTTCACACACGAACTCGAAACACCGCGAACACACTTGTCCGCCTCCTCAAAGTACAAAGATGAAACTTTGGTGATCACAACTCTTTGATCACCTAAAATCCTCTCACAACAAAGATCCCTATAGGATAGGTATAGCAATGGAAAGCTCAAGTGTTGTGTGAGAAAACAAGGATTGAAATGGTGGAGGAAAACTCAAGAAAATCACTTTGAAAACACTCTTGATAAACTCCCCTTTTGATTGGAAATATTTGCTCTCAAATAAGTGGAGAAAACTTCTTAATGGAGTTAGAAAAACTATCTCAAAACCCACTTAAAAATCTTGTAGAAAACAGCCCCCAAAAGCCCCAATTTATAGAGCTAGAAAAAACTAGCCGTTGGAGCCAGGTTGGCCTGTCGGTCGACCGCCGGTCGACCGGACAACGGTCAGAAATTGACCGTTGTGCCAGCGGTCGACCGGCCGGTCGACCGTGGCCTGGATACAGAGTGCAGACTCTCTGTCCGGTCGACCGACCCGATCGACCGGGGCTTTCCAGAGAGCAGAAGCTCTCTGGCGGTCGACCGGGTCGGTCGACCGGCCCTCCAGCCAGAACTGGCGTGCACGTTTGTGCACGTCGGTCGACCGACTCGGTCGACCGACTTCAAGCTCGGTCGACCGGTCCGGTCGACCGGCAGAAGCCAGGTCAGAGATTTTTAGGAAAGAAAACTTGGTTATTTTGGCTCTAATAAAATCCCATAAAATTACAAAAAATCTACAAAAATAGTTTTAACATTATACTTTGATAATCAAACATGCTTGAGCAAAATCAAGACATGTTACAAAAAATTTGAACTATTTTTGTAACTTGGAAATTTTGGCTAAAACGAAAACTGTATTTTTCCAAAATTGGTTTTTCCAAAACTTCTACAAATACAAAAACAAGATATTTAAATAACTTTTAAAGCATAGAGTGTATGGATATGATCCACTACACATACATGGTGAAATATCTATGTTTTTGACATTAAGCTCTATATTTGGTTTTGGTTAAATACATGTAAACTTTAAATACCAAAAATCAAACGGTATTTTTCAAAAAGAAAACTCTTTTGTATTTTTCCAAAATAAATTTTTTTTTATGAAAACTCATCTAAATCAAGAGTGTGTGTGTGTAAGATATACTTGAGCAATCTACCAACTATTCTATCCTTTACATTTTAACTAAAAACAAAATCTTATAAAAACAAACCTAGACACAAGTCTTCATCTTGAAGTCTTCACTTGAAGTCTTCTCATCTTCTTGACTTGGTCCAAACACGATCCAATGAGCTAGACTCCTCTTGAGTACTTGATGTGGTCTTGATGCACAAGCTCTTGAATCAAACCGTACTAGCTCCAAAACTTGACTTTAAATCCTTTGTTGAAGCTACACACCTACTAAGATCTTGATCACAAATCTGAAACTAAATAAACACAAGATCATTAGTACAATAACTACATGAGTTGATCATCATCAAAACTAGAGTGATGGGCCTTTGGGCCAACAATCTCCCCTTTTTGATGATGACAAAACTCATGAAGTTATATATGCATGGATTAAAGTAAAGCTTCAAGGAAGCTCCCCCTTAGCTCATGGATAACAATAAACAATAAGATATGGCAATGAAGCACATAAACATGTATGCAAATATAACATGCCAAACAAGCATATAAAAACTCATCTTATCTCCTTATATTTGCAAAACAAAACATATATGCATAAACATAAATACTTCTCCCCCTTTATGAATAAAGCAAGGAAAACATGCATATATACTAAAATACTTTTCCCCCTTTTTGTCAATCATCAACAAAGGGGTTAAAGTAAAAACAAAACAATATTCTCCCCCTTTTTTTCCAAAATAAAAAGATCAATAAGGGGTGAAAATAAATCAATCAATAAAAGATATATGCGATATACATTCATGAAGTGAAAGATGCTAAGTTAGCTCCCCTACATATATGCATTACATGAAGAAGGGATGACAAGCCCTAACTCACATAACGCATAATATGCAATGCATAAGAAGAGATGTGAAGCTCCCCCTACACACGTGTACCGCATAAAGAAGAGTTGTCAAGCTCCTCAATATAAGATACACTCAACATGAATCTATATGTAGAAGAGATGTTAAGCTCCCCTTGCATATAGGCAATACACATCAAAACATTTTTAATGTTTCTTATTCAAACAAAATTTTGAATTTTTCTTAATAAAACAAATTTTGAGATATCTTAGTAAATCAAATTTTAAGATACCAATTGTAAGTAATCATTACAAATTTTGAATTTTAATCAAATATAGAAACATATTGATATCAATAGAAAATTATTACATATATTTGATACCAATAAAACTACCAATTTTTAAAAATAATGCATAAGCTTATTAAAACAATCAATTGAGATACCAATTGAAAATAAGGATTTGAATTAAGCTTAGCATAAACATACTTTGTGCTTTAAATATGTAAACCAATTGTAAAGCAAGCACACATAACTCGTATATATGTATGAAAAGAGAATAACAATAGGAATTGATATTATTAGAAATGAAGCATACATATATAGGAAATAAAATATGAGTATATACAAAATAAAAATACCAATTGAGATCAAGTATATAACTCATAACCTACCACCCATTATATGCTCAAGATAAAGATTTTTCAATTAAGCTTACAAGGCATACTCGCCCATCCATCCTCCCATAACGGAGTTGGAAGGGGTTTTCAAAAATGAAGAACAATAACTAGTTAAAAGTAATTTTTGAAACACTAGTTAAAGATCCTTCAAAACATGAATCCAAATATAAATATATCCATGAAGCATACTAAATACATAAGAATCGACACTCGAAATCTATAAAGCTCATAAAGATGTTCATGAAACAAGGTCATGACAAAACAAATAAGTGTGAGTGTTCAAAAATCATGTAAATAGCATTTTCATGAAAATAATCAATAATGCTCAAAAAAACATGAATATTATTTTATCAAACAAATCATGAAAGTTTTTTTTTATTTAAACATAACTTCTAGGTATATGTATGATTTATCCAAAACTAACAATATGCATACATATCCCAAACATAAAATGAGTCTATGATATAGTTTGCATGAAGGCAAGAGACTCAAGAGACATACATGTATATTTATTAGATTTGCATACAAAATACATATACATGAAGCAAAACATGAAATTGACAAAACAAGTTTAAATGAGAGAATCATCAAAACTAGGCTATACATGTGCATATAGTGAGTACAAATGAACAATGAAGTGCAAACATATATGAATCAATTTGTTGCTCACTACTTGTACAAGTATACATCCAAGTTTTGATAAAAACTACATTTAAACTAGTATTTACCGCATGAAGCACAAAACATGAACATGCTAAAGAAAACATCAATGTAAAGCATGTAAACTAAAGTAGGAGTTTAGAGATAGTTACCAACACGTGAACTATACTCCAAATCTCTAAAACATGGTGGTGTGTCCACCAAACCTCCTTGATAGCGGTGCATCAAAATAATCATGTCCATGTGCATCCACCATCAAGGCACCATCCCTCTCACGTTTTGTGAGAGCCCGCACCTACATCAAAAACAAAAGGTGGGGATTTTGGTACCCATTTTTTTTGGGTCCTTGAGGGTTAGTCTTATAGGGAACTCAAAACATTTTGTTAGCAAAATTTATATGATGTAACTTATCAAACAAAAAACTTTGCTAAATGGCCTTTGTGGCCATAATGTGTACAAGTGTACACTCTACTATGCACATGTGTATGAGGGTGATCGTGGCGTGCAAAGTGTTCATATTCATGATGATGATGTGCATGAATATGTGGAGTTTATTTCTTTGAAAACAAGGACTCCAATCTCTTATGTTAAATGCACAATTGCTCAAAGTTGAGCTTAAACAATCAATTCTATTTTTCAAAAATTTAACCTCATTTTTATCAATAGTGGCATGTAGTGCATGGTGAGAATGAGAATCATTTTTCGTATTCTTTTTAGAAACATTTTCTTTTTCAATAATTTTTCTTTTCAAAGAAGTGTTTTCATTTAAAGCAACTTCTTTTTGTTTTTCCACCAAAACAATTTTATTTTTCAAAGAAGTATTTCCTTCACAAAGATCATTTAATTTAGAAAGTAAGGAAACATTTTCATTTTTCAAAGATTCATTTTCTTTTGAAATATTTTCAATTTTAGTTTGAAAAGAATCTTTTTCTTTTAACATGGCATCAAAATTGTTTTTCATTTTCTTGTTGTCCTTTTTAAGCAATTCATATTTTTCTAAGAGTTGTTGACAAAATGATTCAAGCTCATCATAAGACATATCAACATCCTTTTCTACCTCGGATTCGGTAGTTACTGATTGGGAAAGAGTAATGTAGAGTTATTACACAAGTATTCAATTAAAGAAGAAAGGTTTAGAGTTAACCTTGGTGCTCGTTTACTCCACAAATGTATTCAAAGATCAATATACCCTTTCCAATCTCCGCTATAGCAATGGCTATACCGGGTCGATTCTCTGGGAGAGCTAGCGATAGAAGCGTTACGGTATGGAGTGAAGAAATGAAAAACGAAGATTCTTCTATGTATTTACACAAATGCAAGAAGCAACATGAAAAGAAGTGATGGATTTGTGCATTATGGAAAAAGAAATCAAAAGAACTTGGATGAAGTGTGTTACGAAGAAAGAAAAGCTAGTAAAGAAAGTGTTAGAAAACTTTAGATGAGAAGGTACATGGCTAGCTAACTTTACCTCATTGCTAACTTACTAAACTCAATGGTGATGCTATATTGCCTCATGTTGATTCATTGGCAATAGGAATAACTTGCTTGTTTGTTCAAGTGTTTTACCGTTATGGAGATGAGTGTTCTCTTGTTCTTAGCTTGAAGCCTCATATGAATTCATTGGCTCTCTAGATAGATGTTCAATGATGAACTCTAGGATAGGTACTCAAAGATGCTAAGTTCGAAGAATCAACATTCATTCAAATATTCAAGACATAACAACAAATTAGCTTGAAGTAGAGAAGTTGTTCTTACAAGTAGCATATGTAGGTGATCCATCTCCATGTTCCATCAAAGGCACTTGTTCTAGACAAGGCTCTAAATGAGGCACACATGAGTCATATGGAGTATGAACAAGCAATTGCCAAGGGAAAGCAACTCTACTTCCTTGGTAAGTAAAAGAAATATCACAATGCAAGTATAAAGATAAGCATCATCCAAAGAGATAGAAGTTAGCTAGGTAAGTTCTTAGCTAGCCATGCAATAGAGACTAGCTATCCATTACACTAGAAACAAAGCAACTATTCATGATGTAAAGCAATAGAACTAAAGCAAATGAAATAGCACTAGAATGAAAGCAAGAAATTAAAGCAAAGTAAAGTAAAGCATACTAGAGATTGCAAAGAGATGAATGGAGCTCTTTTGATAAATCCTTGCTTACAAGAATGTCACTTTCTTGATACAAGCTTTCAAACAGCACTCTCTCTCTCACTTTGTCAAAATCTCTAGGAGGAAGAAGATGAAGACTAAAAACCTAGGAGAATAACAAAATACAAGAATTTCTCCTATTTTCTTCTCTCTCTCTCTCTGTTGCCCTCACGCAGACTCTGGTCCTCTATTTATAGCCCTCAGTGAGAAGCCTCTAGAGCCCAGATCGTTGGAGAAAAATCCGGGGCTCAACGGCCCAGATCCTGCCGCGCGCGCTGCAAGGCGCGGGCCGTTTGGAAACAGTTGGCTAACAACTTTCTGTTGTGAAGTTGTTACAAGTTTGTTAGCCACGTGGCTTTCTAGAACGTTGAGTTGGCGCGTGGATCTCCTTTGATTCTGAATTCAAACTTGGGCTCTTTTGGGCTTTGGATTAAATCTCTTTAATTATTGCTAATTAAAGAGATTTTGGGCTTTTTTCTCTTTTAAGTTGTGGACCTGCAAAAATAGAGAGAAAAGGATTAAAAATCACATTTTTATATACAATATGCATGGTATGGAAGCGGTAAAATATGCAAATATGTATAACAATCACACCCCCGTACCTAGCTTTTGCTCGTCCTCGAGCAAAACAAGAAAAGAAAAAGAAAGAAAAAGAAAATCCTAACTAGTTTATTACACCACTTTCGTAGGTGACACGATTGCACTGAGCATGTGTAACAAGCCGTTAAACCTCTAGGTTACCCTAGAGGAGGAGTGTTGTCTCCTGAGGGTTTTCAGCGGATTGCACTCACAAAATCCATAAAGAAAAATAAAAGGGTTAGTGAAATTTTTGATCCATGTTTTAAAGATTCTAACTTGATCTTTAGGTTTCAGGTTACTCTAAACTTTTCATTCCTCTTATAAGTGTCTAATTGGAGTTTTGTTTTCAACTTAGGTTAAGATTTTAGGGAAAAGATCAAAAACCGGATTTTGTATCAATCCTAGGATATATACATCTATAAATATGAAGGATCTTTCTTAGACTAAGTTTATTTATTTACTAATATATATAATATTTTTTTTCTTCTTTTTTTTATTTTATTTATGTTTATTTATTTACATTTCCTTAGCATCCTTAGGCTTTCTAGTTTACCCTTGTAGCGAGCCTTTAACCGATGACTCCCAAACCAGATGGTCTTAGGGCACCAGATGAGAAAACATCCCTCAGGTTTAAGGTCTCGAGTAAAAAAGGCCACGAAGGAATTTAAGGACTTAACCACTTTTAGGCGTGATCGGCAATGCTTCTTGAGGCACGGCTAACCAGCTTAGTCAATGGCTAAGTATTTATTATTTATTATTGTACATTTTTTCTTTTATTTTTAAATTTTTTTTATTATATATATGTGTAAATAAAATCACGAAGTCTTTGATTAATCCTTCAATATGTTTAATGTTTATATCTAAAGAAAGAATTAAAATCTAGTAATTTTTCTAATCCTTTATTACTTAACCTAAAAATCTAACAAACTCCTCTTTTCAACTTATAATTAGAAATCTTAATTTAGAGCTTCCTTAATCCCTAAATTTCAAGTTTGATTCTTTAAACATGGATCAAAGAATTTCTTCTTTTTTTTTTATATATTTTTTTTCTAAAAGAAAATAAAATCTAACAAGAAAGTAGAAAATCTATAAAGAAAGGTAAAATCTAAAGAGAAAACCTAAAAAGAAACTGAAAATCCTAAAAATAAAAATAAAAGGCCTAAAAAGAAAATGAAAAATCCTATGTTAGCATCTACCCCCCCATACCTATCTCATGCATTGTCCCCAATGTATGCAAGATAAGAATATGCATGAAAATAGGTAAAGGATAAAAATCATCCCCTCTGTCTCTTTGGACCAGCGGTGGTGCTTGGTCCAGCAGACTGTGATCGTCTCAATGCCGCCTCTATACTGTCCAAACGAGAGGAATTCTCCTCGACCTTCTTCCTCAGACGAACTTGCCCTCTAAAGATCTTCTTCATGCCCTTCCAGACGGCGGAAATGAAGGCTCGTGATTCTGTGGGGGGATCCTGTGTCCAGAATTGGGGCTCATCTACCTCCTCTAAGCTCTCCTCCGAAGAGGACTCCACAGGAATATCCTCAGGTTGGGCCCTAGGTGTCCAGAGGGCGTGTAAGCAACCAGTGTATGAGCTAGTGGGTCTCTCTGCTACAACATACACTCGGGGAAAGGAGTCAAATACATCGTCTGGTATGAAGTTTTACACAGACGGGTAATCAGGACTGGATGGGAATACTTTGCACCCCGAGTGCGGGAGGAATTATCAAGTATGGCATGGAAGATGGCCCTATTCAAACAAACCGTGTGTCTATGAGTCATTAAATCATGGATGATTTGTACCACGGGTCTGTTGAAAGTCGTGGTATGATCAAGTCCAAAAATATTGCGTTGGAGCCAACGTCCAATGCAATGTACATTTCTAAACGTGGATTGGGCTTTGAGCCCACGGTCCTGCTCTGTGCAGCGGACCCCCATGATGGGCATGTAATCAACCAGTGGCAAGGGGTCAGTATGATGGGATGAATGGGGACATCGGTGATTTCAGCAATGAGTGGAATGGTGACAAAGATGTCACCTAATGGCATATGAACTGTGAATTGTTGTGTGTTATGATTAACAGATGCATGATCCAATTGTTGTAAAATGTGGTGACCAATTCAGGGCAATAGTAAGCATCATTGTCATTGTTATCATAAACTAAAGAATACCAATTCCACGCACGTATTAGATCTACAAATATATGCCCATATCCCCCTTGATCATTCAAAAGTGTAGAGAAATCCCTTTCCACAAACAAACTAGAGGCCATAAATAACAGTGAAAATTAGAGCAAAGGAACCAAGGGACAAGAGATCAAATCACCCCCGGATTTCGTGGGGGAAATCGAAAGACAGGTGTGCAGAAGGCACCAGAGACAGCTATGGGAAGAATGGGTCTGTTTCTGTCTCCAGGAAAAAAAATCAGTCAACCTGAACTCTTCCGGCGCTCCTGAGGTGTCAGAAAGGCGGCGGAGCTGCGGCAGGGCGCGGCGGATTAGATGAAACTAGGGAGCAGAATTTTGGTGGAGGTCGGCTGTTGAAGGAATATTTCAGATCTGAGTGGATGTTCTCGTTTGAGGGAGGAAGATAGGTGAAAAAGAGTATTTATAGGAGGGAAAAAATGGTTTCCAAATTTAACCCTAGGTCAAAAGTATATTTACAAACCTAGGTCAAAAGAGTTTGAAAATGAAAGGAATCCTAGGGAAGAGAAAATCCTAGGAATTTGAAACTCTTTGAAGCACAAAAATCCCTAATTTTTTTATTTATTATTTTATTATTTTTATTTATTATTTACAAAAAGTGTAAAAGAAAATTATTTACAAGTGTGGTCCCAAAATGATATTCAGGAAAATACACGGGAAACTGTACAGATGGAATTTGTCACAAATAAACTAGGTCACAAAGACCCAATTCATGAACTTCGTGTGACACAGAATTGGTGGTAAGAAATGGCTTTAAACGTTGTCCGTTCACAGTGAATATGTTGCCATTATTCGGGTCAAGAATCTCGATCGCACCGTGGGAAAAAACTTTGTGAACAATGAATGGCCCTGACCACCTGGTTCTCAATTTACTAGGGAAAAGGTGGAGTCTTGAATTGTATAACAGAACCTTTTGTCCTACGACAAAAACCTTTTGGTGAATGATTTATCGTGAAAAAGCTTGGTTCTGTGTTTCGTGATCCGAGCGTTATCGTATACCTCGTTTCTCAGCTCTTCAAGCTCAGATAACTGCAACTTCCGTAGAACACCGGCTTTATCCAAATCCAAGTTCAGCTGCTTTAAAGCCCACATAGCTCGGTGTTCTAATTCAACAGGCAAGTGACAAGGTTTCCCAAATACAACTCGATATGGAGACATACCGAGGACAGTCTTGTAAGCGGTCCTGTATGCCCATAAGGCATCAGTGAGTCTGATGGACCAATCCTTACAGTTCTGTCCTACAGTTTTCTCCAAAATGAGTTTTATCTGTCTATTCGTGACTTCAACTTGCCCATTGGTTTGAGGATGATAAGCCGTGGACAATTTGTGAGTAACAGAGTATTTTCGCATCAAAGCTTCAAAAGCCCTATTGCAGAAATGACTCCCATTATCGCTTATTATCGCACGGGGGGCTCCAAAGCGAGAGATGATGTATTCTCTTAAAAACTTAATGACAACATGGTTGTCATTCGTCCGTGTTGGAATTGCTTCAGCCCACTTGGAAACATAATCTACGGCTACCAAAATGTACTGGTTACCGTAGGACAGAGGAAAGGGTCCCATAAAATCGATGCCCCAGAGGTCGAAAATTTCGACTTCCAAGATGGGTGTAAGGGGCATCATGTCTCTTTGTGTGATACGACCCGTCATTTGACACTTATCACAGAGCTTGCAGAAATTATATGCATCCTTAAAGAGAGTGGGCCAGTAGAATCCACTCTGAAGCACTTTCTCAGCAGTTTTCCGTGGACCAAAATGTCCACCGCAAGCTAACTTGTGACAGAATGTCAAAACGCTCTGATGTTCATCCTAAGGAAGGCATCTACGTATGATTTGGTCAGGACAATATTTGAATAAATATGGTTCATCTCAAAAGAAGAACCGCATTTGGCGCAGAAAACGGTGTTTTTCTTGTCCTGACCAATGAGAAGGTATTTGCCTGGTAGTAAGGTAGTTCACTATATCAGCATACCAGGGCTCTCCACATATCTCAAAAATATGCTCGTCAGGAAAATCATCGTTAATCGGTATTCTCTCTTTAGGTGCATTTGGGATTCTCGACAAATGATCTGCTACCACGTTCTCAACGCCCTTTTTATCTTTAATTTCCAAATCAAACTCTTGCAAAAGAAGTATCCATCGAATCAGTCTTGCCTTAGCATCCTTCTTTTGCATCAAGTATTTTAGGGCGGAGTGATCAGTGAAAATAACAGTTCTGGACCCTAGCAGATATTGACGAAATTTCTCCAACGCAAAGACAACTGCTAAAAATTCCTTTTCAGTAGTTGTATAATTGAGTTGGGCCTCATTCAGTGTTCTGCTAGCATAATAGATTACGTGTTGCCTATTATCAATACGCTGCCCTAAAACAGCGCCTATAGCAAAGTCAGAGGCATCACACATAATCTCAAAAGGCTTGGTCCAATCTGGTGCATAGATGATCGGTGCAGAGACAAGTCTACTCTTAAGCTCTTTCCATGATTTTTGACATTCCTCATCAAAGATGAAGGGTACATCCTTTCCTAAGAGATTTGTCAAGGGTCTTGCAATATTGCTAAACCCTTGAATAAATCGCATATAGAAACCGGCGTGCCCTAAAAATGATCTAATGTCTTTTAAGCACGTCGGTTCAGTGAGCTTCGTTATGACTTCCACTTTGGACTTGTCTACCTCGATTCCTATTCTTGATACCTTGTGCCCAAGTACGATTCCTTGCTTGACCATAAAATGACACTTTTCCCAATTAAGTGTCAAGTTTTTCTCCATACAACGTTGTAAAACTAGCTTCAGATGGTACAAGCATTGCTCAAAGGAATCCCCATAGATCGAAAAATCATCCATAAAAATTTCCAAAAATTTCTCCACCATGTCAGAAAAGAGGCTCAACATGCAACGTTGAAACGTTGTAGGAGCATTGCAAAGACCGAAGGGCATCCTTCGGTAAGCAAATGTTCCAAAGGGACAGGTGAAGGTAGTCTTCTCTTGGTCTTCGGGAGCAATTGGGATCTGATTATTCCTGAATATCCATCCAGGAAACAATAGTACTCGTGTCCCGCCAATCTCTCCAGCATTTGATCAATAAATGAAAGTGGAAAGTGGTCTTTACGTGTGGCGGTATTCACCTTCCTATAATCAATACAAACTCGAATCTTCGTTGGAAGACGTGTTTGTATCAATTCTTTATTCTCATTCTCCACCACAGTAAATCCAGCTTTCTTAGGCACAGCGTGAACTGGACTTACCCATTGACTATCAGATATGGGATAGATAATCCCATTGTCTAATAGTTTTAATATCTCAGATCTAACAGCTTCTTGCATAATAGGGTTAAGTCTACGCTGTGGGTCTCGTTTAGGCTTAGCATCTTCCGTCAAGTGAATCCTATGTTGGACAATGGCAGGACTAATCCCCTTGATATCAGCCATGGTCCAACCAATGGCTTCTCTATTTTCCCTTAACACAGTCAGAAGGTCCTCTTCTTGTTGCTCAGTAAGATTGGATGCAATTATTACAGGAAAAGATTCCTTCTCATCTAAGTACTTGTACTTGAGATGATCGGGAAGAGCCTTAAGCTCAGAAGAAGGTACCGGATCTATAACTGGTTGCTCATGGTGCAAGGGAAGAATAGGTGTGGAATTAGTGGTCCGTTCAACATTTGATCCAATAATCTGATCCAGGTTGAAGTCATCCGACTCCAACTCAAACTCCTCTTCAGACTCATACTCAATTTCCTCCACATGTTCACTGGTCAATCCCTCAATCAAGTTCACTTCAAAAGAATCATTGTCCACATCCCTTGGCTGCTTCTCCAGATGGAAGACATTCACCTCTTTCGTCATATCTCCGAACGTTAACCGCATTAATCCATTTCGGCAGTTGATTATTGCGTTCGCGGTGGCTAAGAAAGGACGTCCGAGAATGACAGGTGTTTGCGCTCTGTGATTTTGTACGGGCTGTGTTTCAAGAACAACAAAGTCCACGGGGTAAATGAATTCTCCGACCCGTATCAAAACATCTGTAATTTCCCCCTTGGGAATCTTTACAGAGCGGTCAGCCAATTGAATAGTCATCTGGGTAGGACGAAGGTTGCCTAACCCTAACTGCTGATAGACGGAAAAGGGGAGAAGATTGATGCTCGCACCCAAGTCTAGCAAAGCCCTATTTATGGTGGTCTGCCCTATGATACAAGAAATGGTAGGGCTCCCTGGATCTTTGTACTTCACAGGGATAGGACCATTGAGCAGTTCACTTATGTTGGAAGCCAAAAAGACTTTTTTAGGGACATTTGCTTTTCTCTTTTTAGTACACATTTCTTTCAAAAACTTGGCGTAGGATGGGACTTGTTGAATGGCATCTAAGAGAGGGACATTGATTTGTACTTGGTTGAATATCTCTCTTATCTTCTCCATGTGAGCATTCATCTTATGATTTGTGAGCCTATTTGGGAATGGGACAACAGGCTTATATGTTTGCTCATCAACTTTCTCTTTTCCTTTAGACTGGGAAGTGGATGGTTGTGTGCTTGATGAAGGACTATCTTGCAAAGGCTGGATTGGAGCAGAAAGTGGTGGCATTGGCACAGATTTGGGAGAATGATTTGAAACCTTATTATCTACATGCTTTCCAGATCTAAGGATTTGAATGGCTTGGCATTGGCTGGGTCCCAAGTCTTCAACTTCGTGCAGAGAAAAATGGGCTTTGGGATTGGGCACAGGTTGGCTAGGTAGCATTCCTTTTTGTCTTTCAGTCAAAGAGTTAGCCAACTGCCCTATTTGACTTTGCAATTTGTTCATGTCCTGCTGCTGATTGTTCATCATTGAAGCTTAGTTCTTAGATAAGGTCTCTATCATTTTCTCCAAATCAGAAATTCTTTTGTCTGAGGATTGGGTGGTGGATGATGCTGAAACTGGGGCTGAAAATTTGCTTGGTAAGGCACAGGATGTTGATATGACTGGAATCTGGGTGGACTCTGGTATGAATGAACATTTGGTGGGTTCTGGTGGTAAGTCGGTGGATGAGACTGAGCAGGGTATTGTTGTGGAAATGGTTGTCTCGGCTGCTCAGGGCCAGACTGACTCCAAGAGAAATTCGGATGGTTTCGCCATCCCGGATTATAGGTTCTGGAGTAAGGATTGTAAGTTGGTCTGGTGTACGCGACATTCGTACTCTCCTGAAACATTTGAGTTTGATAAACTGGACACTCCTCAAACAGATGATTCTGATCATGGCAGTAGGTACAACCCGGATTAACAAAGATGGGTTGACCTGATTTACAGCAGAGTTTTCCCAAGACTCTAGCAATTCAGTCCTCTTCATCAACTGAGTTATCTTAGCTTCTGCAGCTATTGAGGATCCTATGGAATGTAAACCAGTTCTGGAATTTGTGGGTGTAGGTTTCTCAGTACATGATTCCCACTGGACTGTCTTTTCTGCTAAGGCCTCAAAAAGATCCCAACCCTGATCTTCATCCTTCTTTAAGAATTCTCCTTGACACATGGTTTCAAGGAGCGTCTTAGTCTGATAATCAAGCCCATCATAGATAATCTGGCACTGGCGCCATTTTTCTATACCGTGATGGGGACACAGGGCTACTAGGTCTTTGAAGCGCTCAAAATACTTCCAAAACGGTTCATTGGCTTCTTGTTTGAATTGCATTATATTCTTCCTCATAAGGGTTGTCTTATGGATAGGATAAAACTTTTTAAGAAAGACCTTAACGAAATCATCCCAAGAAGAAATTGAGCTAACTGGGAGATTATAAAGCCACTTCTTAGCGATATCCTTAAGTGCAAAAGGTATAAACCTAAGTCTGACAGCATCCTCAGTTAACTGGGAAATTCTCATCATAAGGCATACTTCTTCAAACTCTCGGATGAAGAAGTACGCATCCTCAGATTCAAGGCCATGGAATCGTGGAAGTGTGTTTATGAACTGGGGCTTCAACTCAAAGTTATTTCCATTTGTGTTTGGGAGGAGAATGCACGATGGAAGTGATGTGCGAATCGGATAAAACTTGTCTTGCAACGAAACGTTGGTGGTCATGATTGTGTCGAGTGGTGGTGTATGTGGCAGTGTAGAAGTTCTTACAAGCCTAGCAGAATTCGGATCTCGATACCACTCTTGCATACAATTACACAATCAACGTGCACCTTTCACACAGGCGGAAAATGAAAAAATAACAATCAAGAAAAAAGAAAAAAAATCAATCTAAGCTTTCTAGGTTTCCTGGACCTAGACGACTCCTAACTTTAGATCATCCACAGGAGGTTTAGTGTAGACTTTGACTATAAGCAAATCAGCCAGGGAAGGGTAAGGTTGGTGGGAGGTTTTCCGTCAGAGACGTTCCTTAATTAAGTAACCAGCAACCTTCGGGCTTTCGGCCCTCAACCCCTTTCCTAGACACTGATTTTACAAAAGTCACTTTCCAACACTTTTCCCCCTTAGGATAATCTCCTAAGTGAGTCCGGATGTCCCTAGGGCCAACGTCTAGCAATTTTTTTTTAGAAGCTTAGGATTGTGAGTGCGTGGAAAAATGATTTGTGGGCTAAGGAAAGGGTGATAAAATCCCCACCTTATCTTTCTTATGGGTTATGCCCTTAAAGTTGATTTGTGCAAGTGTACAATATAACAAACAAGGTTCACTCAAAGCGTAATTAAATCAAGCAAAGAGTGATTCCTAGTCTATATGCTATGCTTACGTACCTTGCCTCCAGCACTCTTCAACAGTAAAAGTAAAGGAATTGAAAGACACGTGCCTAGAATGCAAATGTCTAAACAATTTTTTTAACTTTTCAACTAATTTTTTACTGTTGATTATTAGCAGGTAATAGGTGAAACAAACAAGATTTTATGTATTGCAACAGCAGTATTTTGCAGAGAAGCAAGCCCTGCAGAAAAGTGGTCAGTAGTCAACTCCTCCTTGCTGCAGAACCGCGGCTTTTGCCGTGGGAACGCGGCAAGTCAGAGGGCAACTGGTCTCTGCTTTCGAGAGCAGAGGCCCAGAGCCGCTTATATGTATTCTGCAATGCAAATTTTCCTGTTTTCTTCACCTGTAACCTATAACAGAGAAGAAGATTCGTTTAGTTCTTCACTTTTAACCAAAAACCGTTGCTCTCCCCGGCAACGGCGCCAAAAATTTGATTGGGAAAGAGTAATGTAGAGTTATTACACAAGTATTCAATTAAAGAAGAAAGGTTTAGAGTTAACCTTGGTGCTCGTTTACTCCACAAATGTATTCAAAGATCAATATACCCTTTCCAATCTCCGCTATAGCAATGGCTATACCGGGTCGATTCTCCGGGAGAGCTAGCGATAGAAGCGTTACGGTATGGAGTGAAGAAATGAAAAACGAAGATTCTTCTATGTATTTACACAAATGCAAGAAGCAACATGAAAAGAAGTGATGGATTTGTGCATTATGGAAAAGAAATCAAAAGAACTTGGATGAAGTGTGTTACAAAGAAAGAAAAGCTAGTAAAGAAAGTGTTAGAAAACTTTAGATGAGAAGGTACATAGCTAGCTAACTTTACCTCATTGCTAACTTACTAAACTCAATGGTGATGCTATATTGCCTCATGTTGATTCATTGGCAATAGGAATAACTTGCTTGTTTGTTCAAGTGTTTTACCGTTATGGAGATGAGTGTTCTCTTGTTCTTAGCTTGAAGCCTCATATGAATTCATTGGCTCTCTAGATAGATGTTCAATGATGAACTCTAGGATAGGTACTCAAAGATGCTAAGTTCGAAGAATCAACATTCATTCAAACATTCAAGACATAACAACAAATTAGCTTGAAGTAGAGAAGTTGTTCTTACAAGTAGCATATGTAGGTGATCCATCTCCATGTTCCATCAAAGGCACTTGTTCTAGACATGGCTCTAAATGAGGCACACATGAGTCATATGGAGTATGAATAAGCAATTGCCAAGGGAAAGCAACTCTACTTCCTTGGTAAGTAAAAGAAATATCACAATGCAAGTATAAAGATAAGCATCATCTAAAGAGATAGAAGTTAGCTAGGTAAGTTCTTAGCTAGCCATGCAATAGAGACTAGCTATCCATTACACTAGAAACAAAGCAACTATTCATGATGTAAAGCAATAGAACTAAAGCAAATGAAATAGCACTAGAATGAAAGCAAGAAATTAAAGCAAAGTAAAGTAAAGCATACTAGAGATTGCAAAGAGATGAATGGAGCTCTTTTGATAAATCCTTGCTTACAAGAATGTCACTTTCTTGATACAAGCTTTCAAACAGCACTCTCTCTCTCACTTTGTCAAAATCTCTAGGAGGAAGAAGATGAAGACTAAAAACCTAGGAGAATAACAAAATACAAGAATTTCCCCTATTTTCTTCTCTCTCTTCTCTCTGTTGCCCTCACGCAGACTCTGGTCCTCTATTTATAGCCCTCAGTGAGAAGCCTCTAGAGCCCAGATCGTTGGAGAAAAATCCGGGCTCAACGGCCCAGATCCTGCCGCGCGCGCGCGGCAAGGCGCGGCCGTTTGGAAACAGTTGGCTAACAACTTTCTGTTGTGAAGTTGTTACAAGTTTGTTAGCCACGTGGCTTTCTAGAACGTTGAGTTGGTGCGTGGATCTCCTTTGATTCTGAATTCAAACTTGGGCTCTTTTGGGCTTTGGATTAAATCTCTTTAATTATTGCTAATTAAAGAGATTTTAGGCTTTTTCTCTTTTAAGTTGTGGACCTGCAAAAATAGAGAGAAAAGGATTAAAAATCACATTTTTATATACAATATGCATGGTATGGAAGCGGTAAAATATGCAAATATGTATAACAATCATTTAGGGAGAGAATTGTGTTCAAAACTACAAAAGCCGAATCAATGTTAGAAACCCTAGATAAATATTCATCATTTAGGGTACTTTTCAAAGCATGAATGGCTTTTGAGTTAGCCTCAAAATACTTGCTATTTGATTGGTCGCTAATGTTGCATATTTAGTATCATATTTCCATACTTATTCTAGAATAAAACTTTGCATTGTCTTAATTAATTGCTTAATTTATTTGCAGGCCCATTCTTTAAGGAGATGAAGAGAAATGAGCCCAAAGCCCACCAAAATTCTGAATTAAATCAGAATTAATTCGCACTCAGTAAATCAGGGCAAAATCAAGAGGTTGAAAACCGGTTGAGAAGAATCCTTTCAGAATCGATCGGTTAAAGCCAAGAATCCAAGGCCATTTTGTCAGAATCTGGGACCCAAACTGAAAAACCAACTCAGATAAAGTCAGAGGGTGAAACCAGGGCAACCCACCAACAGGGTGTGGCCAGGCCGCGGAAACGCGGCCCAAGCCGCATTTTCGCGGCAAGGTTGGGGAGTTAGGGGGAGCGTTTGCTCCCCCGATCTCCCCGGATCCTGCACACTGGGTTTTTTGCCTATAAAAGGCCATTCTTTGTGCTGAAAATGGACGACCATGCAGAGATAGGATTTAGACTATTTTTCCATTTCTTAGTTTAGGTTTTTGTTTTTCTTTTTCATGTAATTTTAGTTTTCATTTATGTAAATAAGAGGAGATCAGACTTTCATCGAAGAACAAGAATGAAGCTTGAGCTGGAGTGACACCGGTGTAAGATTTATTTCTTTTCTTTGATTGTTATGAAATCGAATCGATGTTCTTTCATTGTATGTACTTTCTTTTAGTCTTCTTCTTCTTCTTTTCTACTTCACTTTTCTTTTTGGTACAATTGTCTTCCAGTGAGTCTAAAAGCATCGAAAGAGCCTTGCCTTTGCGAGTGCCACCGATAGCTCATGACGATGGAATGGAGTCTCTCTCTGTATCATTTCATTCTTGAAGTAGTCTTGATGATGTAATGTGGAAGAGACCAATACTCACATCTTATGGGCTATGCGCTGATTGCCGCCACTTCAAGGTAACATCATAGCTAAAGATTCAAGGTAAGCTTTTGGTGAAAAGAAGGTGAGTAATTGTTTTTATTTCTTTTCTTTTATTTTTGTAAATTAAATCACCAACATTACCTCTTCCAAATCATCCTTTTTCACTTCTTTGTAAATAATCATTTGTACATAGTCGCTTTCTAATTTTCTCCACTTTCTCATTCTACCATTTTCTTCTAACTTTAACATAACTTTCTTTTTCATTTTCATAACTTTAAAAACAAAGAAGAACTTTCATTTTGTTTTCATAAGGATTTCAATAAAGAAACATAAACGCTTCTATCGCAAAACCCTCCTTGTGGATCACGACACACATAGCCACTTGCTATAGTGGTAAGAATTGAGCACTTGCACATCTTCATTCTAAATCTGAAATTCTTTATTTTTATGTGCAGGTTTAGCCTCAATCAAATTTTGCCAAAATTTGATTGAGGCTAAATCTGCACATAAAAATAAAGAATTTTAGATTTAGAATGAAGATGTGCAAGTGCTCAATTCTTACCGCTATAGCAAGTGGCTATTGATTATAGTTCATTTTTGCATCATCTTCCACCTCTATATTATGCATATTATCAATAAAAATTGGTTTTTTACTCCTTTTCTCTCTATTTTTGTAGGTCCATATTTTAATGGAGAAGAGGCCCACAAATCCATGTAAATATCAAGAATAAAAGGATTAATTAAAGGCCTAAAGAGAAGCCAAAAGAATAGCCCAGTTTCTGGATTCATCCATGCGCCTAGTCAGCCTTCTAAAAGCGCCAACGTGGATAACAACCTGTAACAAACCAGCGACAGAAATCTCTGGCATAACAGCCTAGATTCTGCCGCGGAAACGCGGCTCTGGCCACTTTTTCGCGGCAGGAATCTGGCCATTGGGGCTGAGATTTGATCCGACGGTTCAGATTTAGGAGCTGATTCTTCTGAGGCCTATAAATAGACCATCAGGGCCAGTACGAGAGACTGAGGAGAGACTAGGGGAAAGAACTTGTATTTTGAGAGGGAGTGTAGGGATTCTCTCTAGGTTTTTAGTTCTTGTGTATTCCTCTTTCCTCCTAGAGATTCTGTAAAAGAGAGAAAAGAAAGTGTTTGAGAGCTTGTAAGCAAGGAGGTGACATCTTTTCAAAGCAAGGATTAATCAAGCTTTCTTCTCTTCTTTACGATTTCTAGTGCATTGCTTTACTTTCTTCTTGCTTTACTTCATTTGCACTTCTACTTTTATCATGAATTGTTGCTTGCTTTCTCTTATAATGGATAGCTAATTCTCTCTAACATGACTAGCTAACAACTAACATTGCTAACTTCTAACTCTTGGGTGATTGCTAATTTCTAACTTGCAATGTTAAGTCTCTTTTGATCTCCAATGAAAATGAGTTGTGTTCATTATTGGGAAATGCTTGTTAGACATCCATATGATTCATGTGAGCCTCATTTAGAGCCTTGTCTTTAGAACAAGTGCCTTGATGAAACATGGAGATGGATCACTTAAATTTGCTAATGATTTGTAGAACACTTTTCTTAATTCAAAGCTAGCTTGTATATGCCTTGAATGACTAATGAAACTTGTATCTTCTTCCTTAGCAACCCTTTGAGTGGCACTCCTTGATTCCACCATGAAATTCTATCTCGGGAGCCGATGAATCAATGAGGCTACAAGCTAAGACCGAGAAGAACACTCATCTTCTAAGTGGGACATACTTGACCTAACAAGCAAGTCATATCTCTTGCCAATGAATCCACATGAGGCATGCATCACCCATGAGCTTAGTAAGTTAGCAATTTAGTAAAGTTAGCTAGTCATGGCCTTTCTCATTCTAAAGTTTTCCAAAAGCTTCCTTCACTAGTTTTCTTTTCTAGCAAGACAACTTTCCAAAGTTCTTTTTCATTCTCTTTTACATCGGTTTTTTTTCCATGCAACCAAATCACAAAAATTTCTTCTTTTACTTTTCCATTTTGTTTTTCTTTTGAACATAGAAGAATCTTCGCTTTCTCTCTCTTTGATTCATAACCGCAAAGCTTTTATCGTGAGCTCTCCCTTAGGATCGACCCGTATAGCCTATGCTATTACGGTGATTTGGAAGGAGCATATTAAACATACATTTTCAGAGTTTCGAGCACTACAATCCAACAAGAAGGTTGACTCTAAAACCCTCTATCTCTGACTTGAGTAAACTCTTCTCCTTTTCCAAACAAATTTTTGGCGCCGTTGCCGGGGAGAGCAACAGTTTTTGATTCAATTGAGAAACTAAACGAATCTTCTTCTCTGTTGCAGGTTACAGGTTGAAGAAACAGGAATCTAAGCATTGCAGTAACATATAAGTGGCCTTGGGCCTCTGCTCTAGAAAGCAGAGACCAAGTGCCCTCGGATTTACCGCGAAATCTCGGCCAAAGCCGCGGATCCGCGGCAATGATGAGTTGTCTACTGATAGTTTTCTGCAGGGTTGCTTGCTTTGCAAAAATACAGTTGCTGCAATTCTAAATTCTTGTATGCTTTCACCATATTCCTGCTAATAAAATCAACAGTAAAACATTTGTTGTTAAAGTTAAAATTGATTAGACGTTTGCATTCTAGGCACGTGTCTTTTCAATTTCTTTACTTTACTGTTGAAGAGTGCTGGAGCAAGGTACGTGCGCAATGCATATCGTATAGGACTCACCTCTTGGTTGATTTATATCGCTTTGAGTGAACCTTGTTTGCATAAACTGTACACTTGCACAAAATTGACTTTAAGGGCATCACCTAATAAAAAAGATAAGGTAGGGGATTTCATCACCCTTTCCTTAGCCCAAAAACCACCATCCCAGCACTCACAATCCCAAGCTTCTAATAAAAACTGATAGACGTTGGCCCTAGGGACATTCGGACTCAGTAGGAGATCGGCTGAGGTTGGAAGTTGATTTTGATTCATACTCTGGTGAAATCAGTATCTAAGGCAGGGGATTAAGAGGTTAAGCCTCGAAGATACCGTGGTTTGGCGTAATTAAGGCCCGTTGCTTACGCACGGATACCTCCCACTGTATTTTGCCCCTACCTGGCTGATTAGCTGTGGTCTGATTCAAGCAACAACCTTCTTTAGTTCATCGAACAGTTAGGAGTCTTCTAGGTCCAGGAAGCCTAGATAGCTTGTGATTGATTTTTCTTTTATTGTTTGTTATTTTTATTTTTTTTCGTTTGTGTGATCGGTGCTCGTTGTTTGTGATTGTGTATGCGAGAGTGGTATTGGGATCCAAATTCTGCTAGGCTAGTGAGAATTTCTACACTTGCACAAACACCACCACTAGACACATCACAATCATGGAAAACCACACTTCGTTGCAAGACAAGTTCTACCCAATTCGCATATCACTTCCATCATGCATTCTTCTCCCCACAACCAATGGAAATCAATTTGAGCTGAAGCCACAATTCATAAATACACTTCCCTGATTTCATGGCTTAGAATCTGAGGATGCGTATTTCTTCATTCGAGAGTTTGAAGAAGTATGCGTAATGATGAGGATTTCCCAATTGACCGAGGACGCTGTTAGATTAAGGTTCATACCTTTTGCGCTAAAAGACATCGCTAAGAAATGGCTTTACAATCTTCCCGCCAGTTCGATTTCTTCATGGGATGATTTTGTAAAAGTCTTTCTTAAGAAATTTTATCCCATTCACAAGACAGCCCTCATGAGGAAAAACATCATGCAATTCAAGCAGGAAACCAATGAACCATTCTGGAAGTATTTCGAACGCTTCAAAGACCTTCTAGCCCTTTGTCCTCATCACGGCATAGAGAAATGGCGTCAGTGCCAAATTATCTATGATGGACTTGATTACCAAACGAAAACACTCCTTGAAACCATGTGCCAAGGAGAATTTTTAAAGAAAAATGAAGACCAGGGGTGGGATCTCTTTGAAGCCTTAGCCGAAAAAACGATTCAGTGGGAGTCATGTCCTGAGAAACCCACTCCCACCACTTCCAGAACCGGTATGCATTCCATAGAGTCCTCTATAGCTGCCGAAGCCAAGATAACACAACTGATAAAGAGGATAAAACTGCTTGAGTCTAGGGAATCTTCTGCTGTAAACCAGGTCAACCCATCACCTGTGGCCAGTCCATCACCTGTGGTCAACCCGGGTTGTACCTATTGCCATGATCTCAATCATCTGTTTGAGGAGTGTCCTGTATATCAATCTCAAATATATCAGGAGAGTACGAATGCCGCATACACCAGACCCAATTACAATCCTTACTCCAAAACATACAATCCGGGATGGCGAAACCATCCAAACTTTTCTTGGAGTCAGTCTGGTCCTGAGCAGCCGAGGCAACCATTTCCACAACAATACCCTGCTCAGTCTCATCCACCGAATTACCACCAGAACCCACCTAATGTCCATTCATACCAGAGTCCACCAAGATTCCAGTCATATCAAAATCCAACACCTTACCCAACAAACTTTCAGCCCCCGTATCAGCATCATCCACCACAAAATCCTTCAGACAAGAGAATTTCTGATTTGGAGAAAATGATAGAGACCTTATCCAAGACCCAAGCTTCAATGATGAACAATCAGCAGCAGGACATGAACAAATTGCAAATCCAGATAGGGCAATTGGCTAACTCTCTGAATGAACGACAAAAAGGAATGCTACCTAGCCAACCAGTGCCCAATCCAAAACTCACTTCCCCTTGCACGAAGTTGAAGACTTGGGTCCTAGTCAATGCAACACTGTCCATATCCTTAGATCTGAAAAGCATGTAGATAACAAGGTTTCAAATCAATCCACCAAATCTGTGTCAAAGCCAACACCTTCTGTTCCAATCCAACCCATTCAAGACAATCCTTCTTCAAGCACACAACCATCCACTTCCCAGTCCAAAGGAAAAGAAAAGATTGATGAGCAAACATACAATCCTGTTGTACCATTCCCAAATAGGCTCACAAATCAAAAGATGAATGCTCACATGGAGAAGATAAGAGAAATGTTCAACCAAGTCCAAATCAATGTCCCTCTCCTTGATGCCATACAACAAGTTCCATCATACGCCAAATTTTTAAAAGAAATGTGCACCAAGAAGAGAAAAGCAAATGTCCCTAAAAAAGTCTTCCTAGCTTCAAACATTAGTGAGCTGCTCACTGGTCCTATCACTATGAAATACAAGGACCCAGGGAGCCCAACCATTTCTTGCATCATAGGACAGACTACCATCAATAGGGCTTTGCTTGACTTGGGCGCCAGCATCAATCTTCTCCCCTTTTCTGTGTATCAGCAATTAGGGTTAGGCAACCTTCGTCTGACCCAAATGACGATACAATTGACTGACCGCTCTGTAAAGATTCCCAAGGGGAAGATTACAGATGTTTTAATATGGGTCGGGAAATTCATTTACCCCGTAGACTTCATTGTTCTTGAGACGCAACCCGTACAAAATCACAGAGCACAGACACCTGTCATTCTCGGACGTCCTTTCTTAGCCACCGCAAATGCGATCATCAACTGTAGAAATGGCTCGATGCGTCTAACCTTCGGAGATATGACAAAAGAAGTGAATGTTTTCCATCTGGGAAAACAACCTAGGGATTTGGACAATGATTCTTTCGAAGTGAACTTGATAGAAGGTTTAACAAGTGAACATGATGAGGAGGTTGAGTATGAGTCTGAAGAGGAATTTGAGTTGGAGTCTGATGACTTCAACCTTGATCAGATTGTTGAATCAACTATTGAATGGGCCACTAGTTACGCCCCTATTCTTCCTTTGCACCAAGAACAACCAGTGATAGATCCTGTCCCTTCTTCTGAACTTAAGGTCCTTCCCGACCATCTCAAGTACAAGTACTTAGATGAGAAGGAAGCCTTTCCTGTAATCATTGCATCCAATCTCACTGAACAACAAGAAGAGGATCTTCTTTCTGTGTTAAGAGAAAATCGGGAAGCCATTGGTTGGACCATGGCTAACATCAAGGGGGTTAGTCCTTCCATAGTTCAACACCGGATTCATTTGACGAAAGATGCCAAGCCAAAACAAGACCCACAGCGTAGACTAAACCCAATCATGCAGGAAGCCGTTAGAGCTAATATCTTGAAGCTGTTAGACAATGGGATTATCTATCCCATATCCGATAGTCAGTGGGTAAGTCCAGTTCATGCAGTGCCCAAGAAAGCAGGATTTACTGTGGTAGAAAATGAGAAGAAATAATTGGTACAAACACGTCTTCCAACGAAGATTCGAGTTTGTATCGATTACCGAAAGTTGAACACTGCCACACGTAAAGACCACTTTCCTCTTCCGTTCATTGACCAAATGCTCGAGAGATTAGCGGGACATAAGTACTACTGTTTCCTGAATGGATATTCAGGATATAATCAAATCCCGATCGCTCCCGAGGACCAAGACAAAACAACCTTCACCTGTCCTTTTGGAACATTTGCGTACCGAATGATGCCCTTCGGCCTATGCAATGCTCCCGCAACGTTTCAACGTTGCATGCTGAGCCTTTTTTCAGACATGGTGGAGAAATTTCTGGATATCTTCATGGATGATTTTTCGATCTACGGTGATTCCTTTGAACAATGCTTGTACCATTTGAAGCTGGTTTTACAACGCTGTATGGAGAAAAACTTGACACTTAACTGGGAAAAGTGTCACTTTATGGTCAAGCAAGGAATCGTTCTTGGGCACAAAGTTTCACATATAGGAATTGAGGTGGACAAGTCTAAAGTGGAAGTCATAACAAAGCTCCCTGAACCAACATGCTTAAAAGACATTCGATCATTTTTAGGGCACGCCGGCTTCTATAGACGATTCATTCAAGGGTTTAGCAAAACTGCTAGACCTTTGACAAATCTCTTAGGAAAGGATGTACCCTTTAAATTCGATAAAGAATGTTTACAAGCCTGGAAAGAGCTTAAGTGTTGACTTGTCTCAGCACCTATCATTTCTGCACCTGATTGGACCAAGCCTTTTGAGATTATGTGTGATGCCTCGGACTTTGCTATCGGCACTGTTTTAGGGCAGCGTATTGATACTAGGCAACACGTAATCTATTATGCTAGCAGAACGCTGAATGAAGCCCAACTCAATTATACAACTACTGAAAAGGAATTTTTAGCTGTTGTCTTTGCGTTGGAAAAATTTCGCCAATATCTGCTAGGGTCCAGGACGATTATTTTCACCGATCACTCCGCCCTAAAGTACTTAATGCAAAAGAAGGATGCTAAGGCAAGACTTATTCGATGGATACTTCTTTTGCAAGAGTTTGATCTGGAGATTAAGGATAAAAAGGGCATTGAGAATGTGGTAGCTGACCACTTGTCTAGAATCCCAAATGCACCAAAGGAGAGAATACCAATTAATGACGATTTCCCTGACGAACACATTTTTGTGATGTGTGGAGAGCCTTGGTATGTTGACATAGCGAATTACCTTGCTACCAGGCAAATACCTTCTCATTGGTCAGGCCAGGACAAACACCGTTTCATGAGTCAAATGTGGTTCTTCTTCTGGAATGAACCGTATTTATTCAAATATTGTCCTGACCAGATAATACGAAGGTGCCTTCCTGAGGATGAACATCAGAGTGTTTTGACATTTTGTCACAAACTAGCTTGCGGTGGACATTTTGGTCCACGAAAAACTGCTGAGAAAGTACTTCAGAGTGGATTCTACTGGCCCACTCTCTTTAAGGATGCATACACTTTCTGCAAGCTATGTGATAAGTGTCAAATGACGGGTCGAATCACACGGAAAGACATGATGCCCCTTACACCCATCTTAGAGGTCGAAATTTTTGACCTCTGGGGCATCGACTTTATGGGACCCTTTCCTCTGTCCTATGGCAACCAATACATTTTGGTAGCCGTAGATTATGTTTCGAAATGGGCTGAAGCAATTCCAACAAGGACAAATGACAACCAAGTTGTCATCAAGTTTTTACGAGAAAATATCATCTCTCGCTTCGGAGCCCCCCGTGCGATAATAAGTGACAATGGGAGTCATTTCTGCAATCGGCCTTTTGAAGCCCTGATGCGCAAATACTCTATTTCCCACAAATTATCCACGGCATACCATCCTCAAACCAACGGGCAAGTAGAAGTCACGAATAGACAAATAAAACTTATTTTGGAGAAAACTGTTGGACAGAACCGTAAAGACTGGTCCATCAAACTCACTGATGCCTTATGGGCATACAGGACCGCTTACAAGACTGTCCTCGGTATGTCTCCATATCGAGTTGTATTTGAAAAACCTTGTCACTTGCCTGTGGAGTTAGAACACCGAGCTATGTGGGCTATAAAGCAGCTGAACTTGGATTTGGATAAAGCCGGTGCCTTGAGGAAGTTGCACATATCCGAGCTAGACGAGCAAAAGCTAGGTATGGGGGTGTGATTATAGTTCATTTTTGCATCATCTTCCACCTCTATATTATGCATATTATCAATAAAAATTGGTTTTTTACTCCTTTTCTCTCTATTTTTGCAGGTCCATATTTTAATGGAGAAGAGGCCCACAAATCCATGTAAATATCGAGAATAAAAGGATTAATTAAAGGCCTAAAGAGAAGCCCAAAAGAATAGCCCAGTTTCTGGATTCATCCATGCGCCCAGTCAGCCTTCTAGAAGCGCCAACGTGGATAATAACCTGTAACAAACCAGCGACAGAAATCTCTGGCATAACAGCCTAGATTCTGTCGCGGAAACGCGGCTATGGCCGCGTTTCCGCGGCAGGAATCTGGTCGTTGGGGCTGAGATTTGATCCGACGGTTCAGATTTGGGAGCTGATTCTTCTGAGGCCTATAAATAGACCATCAGGGCCAGTACGAGAGACTGAGGAGAGACTAGGGGAAAGAACTTGTATTTTGAGAGGGAGTGTAGGGATTCTCTCTAGGTTTTTAGTTCTTGTGTATTCCTCTTCTTCCTCTTAGAGATTCTGTAAAAGAGAGAAAAGAAAGTGTTTGAGTGCTTGTAAGCAAGGAGGTGACATCTTTTCAAAGTAAAGATTAATCAAGCTTTCTTCTCTTCTTTATGATTTCTAGTGCATTGCTTTACTTTCTTCTTGCTTTACTTCATTTGCACTTCTACTTTTACCATGAATTGTTGCTTGCTTTCTCTTGTAATGGATAGCTAACTCTCTCTAACATGACTAGCTAACAACTAACATTGCTAACTTCTAACTCTTGGGTGATTGCTAATTTCTAACTTGCAATGTTAAGTCTCTTTTGATCTCCAATGAAAATGAGTTGTGTTCATTATTGGGAAATGCTTGTTAGACATCCATATGATTCATGTGAGCCTCATTTAGAGCCTTGTCTTTAGAACAAGTGCCTTGATGGAACATGGAGATGGATCACCTAAATTTGCTAATGATTTGTAGAACACTTTTCTTAATTCAAAGCTAGCTTGTATATGCCTTGAATGACTAATGAAACTTGTATCTTCTTCCTTAGCAACCCTTTGAGTGGCACTCCTTGATTCCACCATGAAATTCTATCTCGGGAGCCGATGAATCAATGAGGCTACAAGCTAAGACCGAGAAGAACACTCATCTTCTAAGTGGGACATACTTGACCTAACAAGCAAGTCATATCTCTTGCCAATGAATCCACATGAGGCATGCATCACCCATGAGCTTAGTAAGTTAGAAATTTAGTAAAATTAGCTAGTCATGGCCTTTCTCATTCTAAAGTTTTCCAAAAGCTTCCTTCACTAGTTTTCTTTTCTAGCAAGACAACTTTCCAAAGTTCTTTTTCATTCTCTTTTACATCGGTTTTTCTTTCCATGCAACCAAATCACAAAAATTTCTTCTTTTACTTTTCCATGTTGTTTTTCTTTTGAACATAGAAGAATCTTCGCTTTCTCTCTCTTTGATTCATAACCGCAAAGCTTTTATCGTGAGCTCTCCCTTAGGATCGACCCGTATAGCCTATGCTATTACGGTGATTTGGAAGGAGCATATTAAACATACATTTTCAGAGTTTCGAGCACTACAATCCAACAAGAAGGTTGACTCTAAAATCCTCTATCTCTGACTTGAGTAACTCTTCTCCTTTTCAAAACAGCTATGCGGGTCGTGATCCACAAGGAGGGTTTTGTGATAGAAGCGTTTACGTTTCTTTATTGAAATCCTTATGAAAACAAAACGAAAGTTCTTCTTTGTTTTTAAAGTTATGAAAATAAAAAAGAAAGTTATGTTAAAGTTAGAAGAAAACGGTAGAATGAGAAAGTGGAGAAAATTAGAAAGCGACTATGTACAAATGATTATTTACAAAGAAGTGAAAAAGGATGATTTGGAAGAGGTAATGTTGGTGATTTAATTTACAGAAATAAAAGAAAAGAAAGAAAAACAATTATTCACCTTCTTTTCACCAAAAGCTTACCTTGAATCTTTAGCTACGATGTTACCTTGAAGTGGAGGCAATCAGCGCATAGCCCATAAGATGTGAGTATTGGTCTCTTCCACATTACATCATCAAGACTACTTCAAGAATGAAATGATATAGAGAGAGACTCCATTCCATCGTCATGAGCTATCGGTGGCACTCGCAAAGGCAAGGCTCTTTCGATGCTTTTAGACTCACTTGGAAGACAATTGTACCAAAAAGAAAAGTGAAGTAGAAAAGAAGAAGAAGAAGGAGAAGAAGAAGAAGAAGACTAAAAGAAAGTACATACAAAGAAAGAACATCGATTCGATTTCATAACAATCAAAGAAAAGAAATAAATCTTACACCGGTGTCACTCCAGCTCAAGCTTCATTCTTGTTCTTCGATGAAGTCTGATCTCCTCTTATTTACATAAATGAAAACTAAAATTACATGAAAAAGAAAAACAAAAACCTAAACTAAGAAATGGAAAAATAGTCTAAATCCTATCTCTGCATGGTCGTCCATTTTCAGCACAAAGAATGGCCTTTTATAGGCAAAAAACCCAGTGTGCAGGATCCTTGGGAGATCGGGGGAGCAAACGCTCCCCCTAACTCCCCAACCTTGCCGCGAAAACGCGACTTGGGCCGCGTTTCCGCGGCCAGGGTGTGGCTAGGTGGCCACACCCTATTGGTGGGTTGCCCTGGTTTCGCCCTCTGACTTTATCTGGAGTTGGTTTTTCAGTTTGGGTCCCGGATTCTGACGAAATGGCCTTGGATTCTTGGCTTTAACCGATCGATTCTGAGAGGATTCTTCTCAACCGATTTTCAACCTCTTGATTTTGCCCTGATTTACTAAGTGCGAATTAATTCTGATTTAATTCAGAATTTTGGTGGGCTTTGGGCTCATTTCTCTTCATCTCCTTAAAGAATGGGCCTGCAAATAAATTAAGCAATTAATTAAGACAATGCAAAGTTTTATTCTAGAATAAGTATGAAAATATGATACTAAATATGCAACATTAGCGACCAATCACTATTATTAACATATGAATCATTAATGGTAGCAATATAAACATGAATTCCTAGGCCTTTGAGGTACAAAGACATATTACCTTCCAAGTTTGGATGTTAAGAATGTCAAAGGTAGGAGGTGACATGAAATCCATGGTGTGTGTACAAATATTGTGATTAGCCTAAAAATGAGGATCTTTAACTCTAGGTTGTAAGACCCGAATCAAGAGCATTTTGCTCTGATACCAATTGTAAAATCACCTAGAGAGGGGGGGGGGTGAATAGGTGATGGCTATTCTAATGGTCACTAAATGCGGAATTAAAAACTTATTACACTAAACACCAAGTTTAACACAAGAGTGTAGCCGAATTCTCCGTGAAGGGCTCTTGACTAACTCCTCAAGATTCCTCTAGCCGAATTCTCCGTGCCGTGTTGGCTCTCTTGGTTGAAAACTAGTGTTAGCAAACAGACCCCAAGCATATAAAAATTAAGCACAATATGAATATCAAGCATGTAAAGATAAAGACAATAATAGCATGCAAGATATAAAGACAAAGAGATAGAGAGTGAGCAATCGCAAACACGGGAGATTTATTTTGAGGTTCAAGCACACTTGCTCTACGTCCCCGCCTTCAACACTATGAAAGATTTCCACTAAAATCGATCCCACCGGATCACTTGGTGCCGCAACACCTACAAGCTCTTGGACTCCCTAGTCCCTCTCTTGTTCCCACAAGAACACACCGCAAGCCCACTAGCTCGCTGAGGCCGCACCTCAAACACCGAGTTCACACACGAACTCGAAACATCGCGAACACACTTGTCTGCCTCCTCAAAGTACAAAGATGGAACTTTGGTGATCACAACTCTTTGATCACCTAAAATCCTCTCACAACAAAGATCCCTATAGGATAGGTATAGCAATAGAAAGCTCAAGTGTTGTGTGAGAAAACAAGGATTGAAATGGTGGAGGAAAACTCAAGAAAATCACTTTGAAAACACTCTTGATAAACTCCCCTTTTGATTGAAAATATTTGCTCTCAAATAAGTGGAGAAAACTTCTTAATGGAGTTGGAAAAACTAGCTCAAAACCCACATAAAAATCTTGTAGAAAACAGCCCCCAAAAGCCCCAATTTATAGAGCTAGAAAAAACTAGCCGTTGGAGCCAGGTTGGCCTGTCGGTCGACCGCCCGGTCGACCGGCCAACAGTCAGAAATCTGATCGTTGTGCCAGCGGTCGACCGGCCGGTCGACCGTGGCCTGGATACAGAGAGCAGATTCTCTGTCCGGTCGACCGGCCCGGTCGACCGGGGCTTTTCAGAGAGCAGAAGCTCTCTGGCGGTCGACCGGGTCGATCGACCGGCCTCCAGCCAGAACTGGCGTGCACGTCTTGAAATGTCACCTAGAGGGGGGTGAATAGGTGACGTTGCTAATCTAGGGAACTTAATGCGGAATTTAAAAACTAATTGCAATTACAACAATGATGCACACACAAGCAAGTATAAGATATAGCAATTTGCACAATACACAAAGTAAAGAGAAAGATAGAGAGAGAGTCAATGGATCAATCGCAAACACAGAGATATGTTTCGAGATTCGAGCACCCAGCTCTACATTCCCGCCTTTGACAACGAAGGATTTCTAATCCACTAGCAAGTCCACAAAGAACTCTCACAAGGAGTACCCAACTTCTCTCTTTACAATCACTACCTCCTCCTTGAGGCACAACTCCAAGCCAATACAACAAACTCCCAATCACAAACCAATACAAGGATCACCTCACAACTTGAGGGATACAACCCAAAGCACAAAGCTAAGAAAAGATTGGGTTACAACTTGGTGGTCTAAAACAACAACCACAAACTATATCTTCTCCCACACAAATATCCTATAGATTTAGATAGTAGATTTTTGCTCAAGTGTGGAGAAAACCAAAGGAATGGAAATCAGAAATCACAAAGAAAAATCCTTAGGAAAAACTGAAACTAAGATAGAGAAGTTCAATCAAAATCTTTTCCCAAAACCCTTTCTTTGATTTTCCAAACCCTAATAAAAACACCAAAAGGATTGTTCAATTCAAGCTCAAAAACTTCTTTTGATTACAGTAAAAACACCAGAGAGTATGTAAAAATTCGCACAAAAAATCTTAGAGAAAAACTCTTGCCAAAAGGGTATTTATAGGCTAATTAGAAAAATAGCCGTTGGCAGCAGAACTGCCAGAATTACCCTACCGGTCGACCGCCCGTCGACCGCCCAACGGTCAATTTTTGACCGTTGTCAGCTACCGGTCGACCGCCCCGGTCGACCGAAACAAACAGAGAGCTCTGCTCTCAGTCCGGTCGACCGGTCCGGTCGACCGTCCCAGTGTCTCCAAACGTGCACAGATCTGTGCACGTCGGTCGACCGGCCCGGTCGACCGACTTCATCCTAGTCGACTTGGTCAGTTGACTTAGTCGACTGGTGAAGCCCGGAATAGAAAACTGGGTTAGAAACATATTTAAAAATTCTTTTATCATTTCTAAAAATCACCAAAAATAGTTTTATCATTTTGCATTGATATATAAACATGTGGTAAAAAGTTTAGCTCAAGTATCAATCAATATGAACTATTTTTGTGTCTAATCATTTTTACCAAAAATCAAAAACTGTATTTTCTAAAACTTAGATTTTGAATAGAAAATACGTTTTGTCCAAAATTCTTCCAAATACAAAAAGTATGAAACACATGAATATCATGTTGGAATATTAAGTTTAAGTATCATGATTAAATATCATGTTTTTGTATTTGATTCCAAAATATGTTTTGTTAGAATTACCAAAACATAAAACTCATGAAGTAGACTATCAAACTAAGTTTGTTTAAGCAATAGAAGCATGCATGTATATAGAACAAATCATATATACACTAAACCATGTAAACTTGTTTTGATATAAAATCTATTCATGAAAACCAAGATCGGTTAAACCTAAAACCGAAAACCAATGTCAAAACATAAAACGTGTGTGTTGTGAACTTGAGCATATCATACTAATCTAATCTTTACAATTAGGATCTAAACACAAACTAAACTAGGGATACCTAAGTCTTCTTGTAGAGCGCCATCTCCAAGTTGACTCGGTCCAAACCGTGATTCACCAAGCTTGACTCCAATGAGTGCTAGATGTCATCTTTGATGCTTAGGCTCTTGAATCACCTTGTGAAAGCTTCCAAACCATCTTGTTGAAGCTATCACCAACTAATATTTTGGCTAATGATCTGAAACTAAAACATCACAAGATTATTAGTACACATAACTACATGAGTTAATCATCATCAAAACTAGAGTCGAAGGCCTTTGGGCCAACACGTCTGTGCTCGTCGGTCGACCGACTCGGTCGACCGACTTCAAGCTCGGTCAACCGGCAGAAGCCAGGTCAGGGATTTTGGGAAAGAAAACTTGGTCATTTTGGCTCAAATAAAATCCCATAAAATTACAAAAAATCTACAAAAATAGTTTTAACATTATACTTTGATAATTAAACATGCTTGAGCAAAATCAAGACATGTTACAAATAATTTGAACTATTTTTGTAACTTGGAAATTTTGGCTAAAAACGAAAACTGTATTTTTCCAAAATTGGTTTTTCCAAAACTTCTCCAAATACAAAAACAAGATATTTAAATAACTTTTAAAGCATAGAGTTTATGAATATGATCCACTACACATACATGGTGAAATATCTATGTTTTTGACATTAAGCTCTAAATTTGGTTTTGGTTAAATACATGTAAACTTTAATACCAAAAACCAAACCGGTATTTTTCAAAAAGAAAACTCTTTTGTATTTTTTCAAAATAAAATTCTTTTATGAAAACTCATCTAAATCAAGAGTGTATGTGTGTAAGATATACTTGAGCAATCTACCAACTATTCTATTCTTTACATTTTAACTAAAAACAAAATCTTATAAAAGCAAACCTAGACACAAGTCTTCATCTTGAAGTCTTCACTTGAAGTCTTCTCATATTCTTGACTTGGTCCAAACACGATCCAACGAGCTAGACTCCTCTTGAGTACTTGATGTGGTCTTGATGCACAAGCTCTTGAATCAAACCGTGCTAGCTCCAAAACTTGACTTTAAATCCTTTGTTGAAGCTACACACCTACTAAGATCTTGATCACAAATCTGAAACTAAATAAATACAAGATCATTAGTACAATAACTACATGAGTTGATTATCATCAAAACTAGAGTGATGGGCCTTTGGGCCAACAATACATACTTTTTTTATAAGGCATAAGAGTCTTTGTTTTTAAACCCTAAGTGTATAAGTGTACTTAGTGTGCATATTTCATCAAGGTAAATATCAACACTAAATTACTTTCACAAGTTTTCTTCCTAACCCTAAAAATCAAACAAGTTATCTTATTTTGACCAAGTGTAAGAAATCCTAATTATGATTTTCCCATTCCTTAAAATTGACTTAATTTCTTACAAAAAATATATCAAAATATTGTTCTAACCTTTCAAAAAGTTTTTTTTTAAATATATATATAGAAAATTTTTTTTAGTCATGTTAGTCATGTTAGAGCCCTCCCCCACATTTATCTCATGCATTGTCCCCAATGTATGAAAGAAATGTATACATGCATGAAATGAAATGTAAAAGAGGTGCATATATTATACAGGAATATGTACAACATCAAGTTTCTCCCACACCTAGGTCTTTTTCGGTCTTATTCCTGTAGCTCTCTTCCCGTCATTCCAATGGGTCCTCTTTATAGGACATAGTGGGGAGGCCAATTTTTCTGTTATTTTAGCTCTCTTCCTCCCCAGTCTCAACTTCTTTAGGTTTTTCTTCCTCATATTTCTACATTCATTATTCAAAACTTGATCACCACCACACTTCTCAGTTGGAACTTCCTCACTATGAATTCCTAGGAATTCTAACTCAGTTTCATATATCTCCTCAAAGCTTAGGTCAACACTTTCTCCTAGAGATGTGCAATTAACCAAAAGATCCCTAGGTGGTTCATCCAAACACAGGAGTTCTTCTTCGAAGAGGTTTTCAAAGAGTATGTTGGAGGTTCTTGAATTATATCCTCATGCGATACATTATTGGCTGGCTCATCGAAAGTGAAGATATTCAAATCAATTTTCCCCTTTTAAAGGGTACTCTAACATTAGGATCTTCGACATATGCCTTCTCATCAAGATAATCGCATTCATTTTTAAATAATTCATTAAGAAACAACGACTCATCTTCTAAATCTTCACTCTCTTCATCACAATTATTTTCAACAAAGTTTACCTCAAATGTTTGATCTCTTATCTTACGAGGTTGTTTTTCTAGGTTGAAGACATTGACTTCTCTAGTCATGTCCCCAAAAGTTAACCTCATGGATCCATTCCTACAATTGATGATGGCATTGACAGTAGCAAGGAATGGTCGCCCTAGGATAACAGGAGTTTGAGCCCTATGATTGGAGTTAGACACAGGTTGTGTCTCAAGAACTATGAAATTAACAGGGTAAATAAACTCCCCAACCCGGATAAGGACATCATTAATCTTCCCTTTTGTAACTTTCACTGAACGGTCAGCCAGTTAGATAGTGACTCGAGTTGGACTAAGATCGCCCAACCCAAGTTATTGATAAACTGAGAATGGAAGCAAGTTGATACTTGCCCCCAAGTCAAGAAGTGCATGACTAATCTCGGCTTGTCCTATTGTGTAGGCAATGGTTGGACTACCTGGATCCTTGTACTTGACAGGGATCGGACCCGATAGTAGCTCACTAATGTTAGTGGCTAAGAAGACCTTTTTTGGTACATTAGTCTTTCTCTTCTTAGTGTACATATCCTTAAGAAACTTGGCATAAGATGGGACTTGTTGGATGGCATCAAGAAGTGGCACATTTATCTTCACTTGATTAAAGATCTCAATTATCTTATCCATGTGTGGATTTTGCTTATTTTTCAGCCTATTAGGAAATTGTCCTATAGGCTGGTGCACATGACTGGTTGACTTATCTTTTTTAGATTCATCAAATTTAGGAGGAGTGGGATTAGTGAGGTGGATGCTGAAGTGTGATTGTGCTGACTAGGATTAGGTGGTGTTGACACTTGGTTATCAACTTTCTTTCCCGACCTTAATGTATGAACAACATTACATTGATTCAATGATTGATCCTCAACCAAATGAGCTTGTTGTGAATTCCTAGGAATCATAATTGGTTGACTGGGCAAGGTACCCTTTTGCCTCTCATGTTGTGGATTGGCTAACTGGCTCATTTGACCATCTAGCCTCTATATTGTTTGCATGAGAGAATCTTGGTTCTTCATGTACTTTTCCATGCTTATCTCAAAATCAGTCATTCTCCTTTCGAGTTGAGAATTCTGGAAGGAAGATGGTGGAGTTTGGTTGGGAAAATTTTGTTGATAATTTGAAAAATTGTTGGGAGAATTGTGAGGGAGATTGGAAAAGTTGGGTTGATGATTGGAAGAATTATTGGAATGATGGAAGTGGTTTGCATGGTTTGACCGTGGGTGGTAATTATTTTGATGGCTCCATGAGAAATTTGGGTGATTTCTCCAGCCAGGATTGTACGTTGGAGCGTAAGGATCATTGTTCGGCCTTGAAAAGGCCGCATTCATCGGTTCAGAGAAGTGTTGGTGAGCTTGAAATATAGGACACTCCTCAAACACATGATTCATGGCCTGACAGTAAGTACAACCCGGATTTGGAACTCAGTTCGGGCTGACTTGATTGACTGGACTTGGTTCCTTAGTTTCTAGAGCTTCCAGTCTTCTCGCTAGGTTAGCTAACTTAGCCTCGTTAGCTATGGATGATTCAATCGAATGGAGACCTCCTTTTGAAGAGATAGAGTTAGGATTTCTAGAGCTTTCACTAGTAGGTTCCCATTGGATGGTCTTTTCAGCTAGATTCTCATATAAATCCCATCCTTCATGCTCATCCTTCTGCAAGAATCCCCCTTGGCACATGCTTTCTAAGAGGGTCTTGGTCGAGTAGTCTAAATCGTCATAAAGAATTTGGCATTGTTGCCATTTCTCTATTCCATGATGAGGACATTGGACAAGGAGGTCTTTGAAGCGTTCAAAGTACCTCCAAAACGGTTCACTAGGTTTTTACTTGAACTGCATGATGTTCTTCCTAACGAGAGCGGTCTTGTGGATTGGATAGAATTTTTTAAAGAAAACCTTAATGAAACCATCCCAAGATGTGATAGAGCCGGCCGCTAAGCTGTAGAGCCATTTCTTGGCTAGGTACTTAAGAGCAAATGGGACAAATCTCAACCTAATAGCATCATCTGCAAGGTTTAGGATTTTCATCATTAAGCATACTTCCTCAAATTCTTTTATGAAGAAATAAGCATCTTCGGACTCTAAGCCATGGAACTTAAGGAGTGTGTTGATGAATTGTGGTTTAAGCTCAAAGTTGTGTTCACCAACCGATGGAAGTTGGATGCAGAATGGAAGTGATGTTCTAATGGGATAAAACCTATCCTGCAAAGATGTCTGTCGATCCATAACCGAATCTGGTCTTATTTCGAACTTGGGTGGTGATGTGTTTCTAGTTAACCTAGATGAATTAGGGTCTCTTGACCACACTTGCATACACAAATACAATCACAAACAAGTTCACCAATAGTTAAGAAAAGAAATCAACCAAGCCTAGTCTAAGGTAACCTCAACCTAGACAACTCCTAACTGGTTGATTGTCCACAGGAGGTATAATGTAGACTTTGACCACAAGCTAATCAGCCAGGTCAGGGCAAGATTGGTGAGAGGTTATCCGTCAAAGACGTTCCTTAATTAAGTAACCACCAACCTTCGGGCTTTCGGCCCTCAATCCCCCTCCTAGACACTGATTTGGCAGGAGTCAAATTCCAACACTTTCCTCTTTAGGATAATCTCCTAGTGAGTTCGAGATGTCCCTAAGGCCAACGTCTATTAGATTTTACTTAGGCTTAGGTTGTGCATATTTGGAGATGGTTTGTGGGCTAAGGAAGGGTAATGACTTCCCCACCTTATCTTGAATTGGGTTTTGCCCTTAGAGTTAATTGTGTAAAGTGTGCAAGATATAGAAAAGTAACATTCAAAAAGCAAAATATCACCCAAGAATGTTTCCTAAACTATATGCTATGCATACGTACCTTGTCTCTAGCTCTCTTCAATAGTAATTGTAAAGTAAACGTAATTAGACAAATGCCTAAAATGCAAGTCTAAACGTTTTTTAAGCAATTAACAATCACTCAAATTACTGTTGGATTAAAACAGGGATGGTGGATAACAGATATAGTAAGAATGTAACCAAAACTTAATTTTTTGCAAGCAATATGTCCTGCAAAAAAGAGTTTTAGTAGTCCAATGAATCTTTCAATTTTTGCAGTGCAATTTCTTGAAATTCTGTTTCCTACTTTCGAGAGTAGGGGCACAGAATTTGCAAGTCTTCTCTTACAAAGATTGAATGCTAGATCTGAATCTTAAGTCCCTGAAACAACACACAAAATTTGTTAGAAAAAAATACACCGTTCCCTCCCCGGCAACGGCGCCAAAAATTGATTGCTAAAATGAAAAAACAATCAAAGAGTTTAAGAATTACCGTGTAGCTTGTGGCTAACGGGTCGTGTCCACGAGGAGGAATGTGATGGAATCTTTTCGGTGATTCGTTTAAAAATAAAGAATTGTGTTCGTTTTTTTATGGAAAAAGAGAATGGAAAGAAAGAGATGATTAAAAGAGAAATTGCAACTTTAGAGAAGGCTTTGGAGAAGGTGATTTAAAAAGCTTAAAAATTGTTTTGTTAATTATAATAAGGAAGAAAATCTGGGCTCACTATCTCACTACTCAATCGTTCATTCTTCTATTGAAATCCTAAGTGCCTCAAATTGATCATAGGCAAAACATAAAGTTGGTTTTTAGAAAGTTTGAAGTAAAGCACATAAGATGGTTGGAAGAGAGTTCACTCTTTTTTTTTGAAAAATCGTTTAGAATGGAATGTTAAATCATCAAGCGCGAAGAAGGAAGAATGAAGTAAAAACAGTTCAAGAAACGTTCATGAAAGAAGTAAGAGTTTAACAGTCCAAACCCATCCTCATGTGCCTTCAAGAACACTTTCAAGAAGAAAGGCTTTAAAGTTAGGCATGCAAATGATTCATTGGGTATTTTTCTTTAAAATCAGAAGAGAAAAAGAACTAGAGAGAGTTACAATAGTGAGCCCAGAAAACTGTTTTAGTTACTCATGGAAAATAAAGAAGAAAGCAAATAAATAATGCAAGACATACCGTAATACGAATGGAAGAAAAAGCAGCTCGATTCTTGTATTGATGTCACTTCAATCTTCAAGTACAAGCACTCAATTCCTCTCTCTCAGAAGTATGTGTACTGAACTACAAATTGAAAAACAAGAATACAACTTTTGCACTATCTAACAAAGAGCCTAAATCCTTAGAAAATAAACACAAATTCTAATCCTAGTCTTCCCCTTTTTGCTCTATTGAAACTGGTATTTATAGGGAAAAACTAAAAGGGGAGGATCCCGGGAAGATTGGGGGAGCAAACGCTCCCCCAACAGAGCTCAACAAGCCGCGAAAACGCGGCTAGGGCCGCGTTTCCGCGGCCCTGGTGTGGCCAGGTGGCCACACCCAACTGGTGGGATCTCCTGGTTTGGTGAATCTCCTGTATCTTCTTCTGGTTTTCTTATTTCTGCTCCAAAAGTTGACGAAATAGCCTTTGATTGTGTGGCTTCAACCGCTTGATTCAGGAAGAATTCTTCTCAACCTCTTGATATGCCAAGATTTTGTCCTGATTCCTTGATTTCAAATTTATTCTGAATTAAATCAGAATTTGGTGGGCTTTTGGGCTTGTTTCTCTTTTCTTTCTTTTAGCACTTGGGCCTACATTAAACAAAGAAGAAAAAGGCTTATTAATAGGATTTATTAGCTAAAAAGTATGGTAAGGTGACAATGTATATGCAACATATGTGACTAATCAGTGAAGTCATGAGTCTATCATATTTTGTAATTGTTGCTCGGACTCACGCAAGAGTTCCATATTCATTTCCGGGATGGATGCTTGTTCATTTTGAATCGGTGCGATTGGAAAAGATGAGTACGACTCTTGAAAATTTGGTTGAGATGATGAGTCTAACATACTTTGAAATTGTTGTGCTATTTCACAAAAGACTTTCAAACTCTTTTCTAACTCAGATTTTTCTTCAATTGGATGTTCTAAAAAAGGAATATATGAGTTTGATTGAAAAATCAAAGAGTTAAGAATTTATCGTGTAGCTTTGGGGCTAACGGGTCGTATCCACGAGGAGGAATGCGATGAAAGCTTTTCAGTGTTTTGTTTAGTAACAAAGAATTATGCTCGTTTTTTTGTTGAAAAGAAGAATGGAGAGAAGGGAAGTGATTAAAAGAGAAATTGCATATTTGGAAAAGGCTTTGGAAAAGGTGAATTTTGTATAAAGCTTGAAAAGTGATTGTTGTTTTTTAATAAAGAAGAGAATCAGGGCTCACTATCTCACTACTCAACTATTTGTTCTTCTATTGAAATCCTTTGTGCCTCATCTTGATCATAGGTAAAATTTAAGGTTGACTTTAGAAAGTTTGAAGTAAAGCATATAAGATGGTTAGAAAAGTTAACTCTTTTCATTGAGAAACTGTCTTGAATCGAATGTTAAATCATCGAGAAGTTCAAGTATGAGATAAAAATAAGTTCAAGAGACGTTTTAAAAGAAGTAGGAGTTTAAAAATCCAAACACATCCTCATATGCCTTCAAGAACACTTTCAAGAAGAAAGGCTTATGTTAGACATGCAAATGATTCATTGGGTCTATTTCATGAAAACCATTCAAAAAGAAGTGGGATCAGAGAGAGGAGTAATAGTGAGCCCAGAAAACTGATTTAGCTACTCATGGAAGACAAAGAACAATGCAAGTAATTAAAGTAAGACATACCGTAAAATAGAGTGAAAGATAAGGTAGCTTGATTCTTATATTGATGTCATTTCAATCTTCAGAATACAATCACTCAATTCCTCTCTCTCTCACTGGTGTTTGTACTGAACTATAAATTGTAAAACAAGATACAACTTTTACACTATCTAACAAAGAGCCTAAATCCTTAAAGAATAAACAAAAATTCTAATCCTAATCTTCGCTTCTTTCTTCTCTGTTGAACATGGTATTTATAGGGAAAAACCAGAGGGGCGAGGTTGTGAGAAGATTGGGGGAGCAAACGCTCCCCAAACAACCTTCAACAAGCCACGGAAACGCGGCTATGGCCGCGTTTTCGCAGCCCTGGTATGGCCAGTTGGCCACACCCAAATGGGCGTAGCTTCTGGTTTGGTGATTCTCCCATATCTTCTGCTAGTTTTCTCGTTTCTGCTTCAGGATTTGACGAAACAGCCTTTGATTGTTTACTTCAACCTCTTGATTTGGGAGGATTCATTTCAACCAGTTTTCAACCTCTCTGATATGCCAAGATTTGCCCTGATTCCTTGATTTCAAATTTATTCTGAATTAAATCAGAATTTGATGGGCTTTTGGGCTTGTTTCTCTTTCCTTTCTTTTAGCATTTGGGCCTACATTTAACAAAGAAGAAAAAGACTTATTAATAGGATTTATTAGATAAAAAGTATGGTAATGTGACAATGTATATGCAATATATGTGACTGATCATACTTCCACACTTATCTTTTGCTCACCCTCGAGCAAAACATCAGACTAATTCTAATCAATTATTAGACCACTTTCACAGGTCACTCGATTGCACTGAGCATGTGCAACAAGCCGTTAAACCTCTAGTTTACGCCTAGAGGACGAGTTTTGTCTCGTGAGGGTTTTCAGTGGATTGCACCCACAAAATCCATAAAAAATGTTCGTATTTTCGAAAAGCATTTTGAAAGGAGAAAATATTTGAAGTATATTGTAAGGGTTCAAGTAATTCATAAGTTATAGAAATATCAAAATTTTCATTCCTAAACTTAGTCTCTATTCAAAAATATGTCATCAATCAAAGTAAGGAGTCAAATTGTACTTCTCATTTAGTCTATTAATTTACCCTGAATCGTATGCACCATCGTGACTGTGAAGTTTGACTAAGAGTTCTTTAACATTAACTCCTATGTCTTATTTATATTTATTTTTGGTGGAATTTATTCCTCAATTTCATTAGGCTTTCTAATCTGCCCATATAACGAGCCTTTAGTCGGTGACACCCAAACAGGACAGTTTTAGGGCACCAGGTGAGAAAACATCCCTAAGGACTTAAACACTCGAGCAGACAAGCCACGAAATCAAGGTTTTTATTTATAAAATGTACCCCTTTTAGGCGTGAATACTTACGCTTCATGAGGCACAAATACCCAGCTTAATCAGAGGATATATATATTTTCAAACTTATCTAATTATCTTTTGCATAAATACAAAGACTTGCTTAGGCCAAAGCACCTAGCTAATCAATAATTAGATTTGTTTATTTTTTTCATACATATATACTTTTTTTTATAAGGCATAAGAGTCTTTGTTTTTAAACCCTAAGTGTGTAAATGTATTTTGTGTGCATATTTCATCAAGGTAAATATCAAGACTAAATTACTTTCACAAATTTTCTTCCTAATCTTAAAAATCAAACAAGTCATCTTATTTTGACCAAGTGTAAGAAATCTTAATTATGATTTTCCTATTCCTTAAAATTGACTTAATTTCTTACAAAAATATATCAAAATATTGTTCTTACCTTTCAAAAAGTTATATATATATATACATTTTTTATATACACATTTTTTTCTTTTTTTTTTTAGAGTTATATTAGTTATGTTAGAACCCTCCCCCACACTTATCTCATGCATTGTCCCCAATGTATGAAAGAAACGTAAAGATGCATGAAATAGAATGGAAAAGAGGAAAGTTACCGATACACTGGGTCAACAAGACCCATAGCCGTTTCGTTTACGGCACCGATTCCAAGAAAGGTTTAAGGCGTTGACCATTTACCTTAAAGTCATTTTCATTTTTGGGGTCACTGAACTCTACTGCACTGTGTGGAAATATGATTTTTACAACGAATGGCCCAGTCTATCTTGATTTTAATTTTCCTAAAAAAGATGAAGCCTAGAATTATAGAGTAAGACTTTTTGTCCAGGGACAAAGGTTTTTCTTATGATGTGTTTATCATGAAAAATCTTCACTCTATCTTTAGTGATCCTAGCATTTTCATAGGCCTCATTTCTTAACTTCTCTAATTCGGAAATTTGTAATTTTCGAAGGTCATCGGCCATAGTCAAGTCGAAATTCAACTGCTTGATTGCCCATAAGGCCCGATGCTCTAACTCAATGGGTAGGTGACAAGCTTTACCATGGACTAACCTATAAGGAGACATTCCTAGAATCGTCTTGAAAGCGGTCCTATAGGCCCATAGGGCATCTACAAGTTTGGTGGATCAATCTTTCTGGTTTTGCTTCACAGTTTTCTCCAAGATAAGCTTGACTTGTCTATTGAAAACATCAACCTGCCCGCTGGTTTGAGGATGATAAGGTGTGGACAACTTGTGGGTTGTGACATACTTTCGCATAAGAGCTTCAAAGGATCTATTGTAAAAGTGAGTGCCATTATCACTGATGATAGCGCGAGAGGTTCCGAAGCGTGAAAAATGTTCTCCTTCAAAAACTTTATGACAACTTTGTTATCATTAGTTTTACTAGGAATGGCTTCTACCTACTTGGACACATAGTCCACAGCAACAAAAATGTATTGGTTTCCAAATGAATTAAGAAATAGACCCATAAAGTCGATGCCCCAAACATCAAAAAGTTCTATTTCTAGAATTGGGTTGAGGGACATCATATTTTGTTTTGAGATCCTTCCTACCATCTGACATCTAGGGCACGTCTTGCAAAATTCATAAGCATCTTTGAACAAAGTGGGCCAATAGAACCCACTTTGTAGTACTTTTTCAGCAGTCTTGCGGGGACCAAAGTATCCACCGTATGCAAGGTCGTGACAAAGGATAGAACACTCTTAACCTCCTCATCGGGAATGCATCTCCTAATAATTTGGTCAGAACAGTACTTAAAAAGATACGGTTCCTCCCAAAATAAATACCGAACTTGGGATAAGAACCGGTATATGTCGTTTTTGGACCAATGAGATGGAGTTTGATTTGTGACTAAGTAATTCACTATATCAGCATACCAAGGTTCCCTACAGATAACTAAGAGATTTTCATCAGGAAAATTCTCATTTATGGGTAATTCGTTGCATGGAGAATTAGGAATTTGTGAGAGATGGTCAGCAACGACATTTTCTACGCCTTTCTTATCTCGAATCTCAAGATCAAATTCTTGAAGAAGGAGGATCCAATGAATGAGTCAGGCCTTGGCATCCTTCTTCATCATGAGGTACCTAAGCGTAGAATGATCGGTGAAAATGGTGATTTTGGACCCTAGTAGGTAGGGATGAAATTTCTCTAAGGCAAACACTACTGCCAAGAATTCCTTCTTAGTCGTAGTGTAGTTCAATTGAGCATCATTGAGAGTCCTACTAGAGTAGTAAATCACATGCTGCTTGTTATCAATGCGTTGTCCTAGGATAGCGCCTATGGCAAAATCAGAAGCATCGTACATGATTTCGAATAGCTTAGACCAATCTGATGCAGATATGATTGGTGCAGAAATAAGCTCTCTCTTAAGCTTCTCCAAAGAATTCATACATTCAGCATCGAAAGTGAAGGACATGTTCTTAACTAACAGATTAGTCAAGGGCCTAGCAATCTTGCTAAAATCCTTGATAAAGCTTCGGTAAAAATCGGGTGTCCTAAGAAGGATCTAATATCCTTTACGCATTTGGGCATGGGAAGCTTTGCAATCACGTCAATTTTGGCTCTATCCACTTCAATTCCTTTCTTGGAGATTTCATAACCCAAGACAATTCCATGTTTTACCATGAAGTGGTATTTCTCCCAGTTCAGTGTCAGATTTTTCTCAGCACAACGTTGGAGGACAAGTTCTAAATGGTGGAGACATTGAGTGAACGAATCTCCGTAGATGGAGAAATCATCCATGAAGATTTCTAAGAACCGTTCTACCATATTAGAAAAGAGACTCAACATACAACATTGAAACGTTGCTGGGGCATTGCATAAGCCGAAAGGCATTCGACGATAAGCAAATGTCCCAAATGGACATGTGAACGTAGTCTTTTCTTGGTCCTCAGGAGCAATAGGGATCTAATTATACTCCGAGTAACCATCCAAGAAACAGTAATACTCATGACCCGCCAAACGTTCAAGCATTTGATCAATGAAGGGAAGTAGAAAATGGTCCTTATGAGTTGCAGCATTAAGCTTCCTATAGTCAATGCAAACTCGGATCTTTGTGGGAAGTCGAGTTTGGACAACTCTTTGTTCTCGTTTTTCACTACGGTGAAACCAGATTTCTTTGGAAACGCGTGGACAGGACTGACCCATTGGCTATCAGAAATGGGATAAATTATCCTATTGTCTAAGAGTTTTACAATTTCAGCATGAACAGCCTCTTGCATTATAGGGTTTAACCTATGCTGCGGGTCTCTTTTAGGGGTGGCATCTTCATTGAGATGAATGCGATGTTGAACGATGGTTGGACTTAATCCCTTTATATCAGTCATAGTCCAGCCAATGGCTTCCCTATGTTTTCTTAGAATTGCTTTAGGATCTTCTTCATCCCCGTCATTTAAATGGGAGGCAATGATGACAGGAAAGGTCTCTTGTTCGCCTAGATAGACGTACTTGAGATGTGCAGGTAAGGCTTTCAATTCTAAGGAAGAGGAAGGCTCACTGGAAGGACTAGTCAAATTTGTTGGCTCCATTATTGGTGAAATAGGGTTCGAGGCCTAATTCACATCAGAATCTACAACCTGATCAAGATTAAAGTCGTCATACTCTAACTTGAAGTCACACTCAGTTTCTAGTTCCAATTCTTCCCTATGTTCATTTGTTAAGTTCTCAATTAGGTTGACTTCAAATGTTTGGTCCTCAACATCGCGGGGTTGTTTTCCTAAATTGAAGACATTGACTTCTCTAGTCATGTCCCCAAAGGTTAACCTCATGGACCCATTCCTACAATTGATGATGGCATTGGCAGTAGTAAGGAATGGTCGCCCTAGGATAACAGGAGTTTGAGCCCTATGATTGGAGTTGGACACAGGTTGTGTCTCTAAAACTATGAAATCGACAGGGTAAATAAACTCCCCGACCCAGATAAGGACATCATTAATCTCCCCTTTTGGAACTTTTACTGAACGGTCAGCCAGTTGGATAGTGACTCGAGTTGTACGAAGACGGCCAACCCGAGTTGTTGATAAACTGAGAATGGAAGCAAGTTGATACTTGCCTCTAAGTCAAGAAGTGCACGACTAATCTCGGCTTGTCCTATTGTGTAGGCAATGGTGAGACTACCTGGATCCTTGTACTTAACAGGGATCGGACCCGATAGTAGCTTACTAATGTTAGTGGCTAAGAAGATCTTTTTTGGTACATTAGTCTTTCTCTTCTTGGTGCACATGTCCTTAAGAAACTTAGCATAGGAAGGGACATGTTGGATGGCATCAAGAAGTGGCACATTTATCTTCACTTGATTAAATATCTCAATTATCTTGTCCATGTGTGAATTTTGCTTATTGTTTTTCAGCTTATTAGGAAATGGTACATAGGCTGGTGCACCTGACTGGTGACTTATCTTTTTGAGATTCGTCAGATTTGGAAGGATTTGGATTAGATAAGGTGGATGCTTGATTGTGGTTGTGCTGAATGGAATTGGTTGGCGTTGACAGTTGATTATCAACTTTCTTTCTTGACCTCAATGTATGAACAACATTACATTGATTTAATGATTGACCTCAGCCAAATGAGCTTGTTGAGAATTCTTAGGATTGGTTATTAGCTGACTAGGCAAGGTACCCTTCTGTCTCTCATTCTGTGGAGCAGCTAGTTGGCTCATTTGAACCTCTAACCTCTGTATAGTTTGCATGAGAGAATCTTGATTTTTCATGTATCTTTCCATGTTTCTCTCAAAGTCAGTCATTCTCCTTTCTAGTTGAGGATTCTGGAAGGAAGATTGTGGAGCTTGGTTGGGAAAGTTTTGTTGATAGTTTGAAAAGTTAGGTGGATAGTTGGGAGAATTATTGTGGAAATTAGAAAAGTTGGGTTGATGATTGGAAGAATTATTGGCATGATGGAAGTGGCTAGCATGATTTGATCGTGAGTGATCATTGTTATTTTGGCTCCATGAGAAATTAGGGTGATTTCTCCAGCCAGGATTATACATTGGTGCGTAAGGATTATTATTTGGCCTTGAAAAGGCCGCATTCATCGGTTTATGGTATTGTTGTTGAGCCTGAAACACAGGGCACTCCTCGAACACATGATTCATGGCTTGACAGTAAGTACAGCCTGGAGTTGAAAATTGGATTGGGCTGACTTGATTGACTGGACTTGGTTCCTTAGTTTCTAAAGCTTCCAGTTTTCTTGCTAGGTTAGCTAACTTGGACTCATTAGCTATGGATGATTCTATAAAATGGAGACCTCCTTTTGAAGAGATGGAGTTTGGATTCCTAGAGGTTTCATGATTGGTAGTCAAAAGTGCATTTTTATCATCATATTTACCATCACATTTTCATATTTATTCATTTAATTCTGCACATTTATTAATAATTTGTAATTTATTGTGTGCAGGCCTCGAATAATTATTTTTATAATAAATAAAGCCTAATGAAGCCCAAAAGCCCATATTTGAAGCCCAAGAGTAAAAGTGCAAATATCAATTGTCAAAGTGCAATTATGCAAGGGCTAAAGTTGCAATTATTAAAGATGAGGGAAGGATAGAATTCTACCCACCCTAAACTCTTGCAGGATGAGGATAAAAGCCAAAGAGAGTGCAAAGATAAAAATTCAAAGAATTCGGATTCAGACTGTACACGTTTTAGTGTTTAAATCATAACTTTTGCTACAGTTATGAAAATCCGATGATTCAAGATGCTCCAGAAAGAAGACTTGAAGACCTACAACTCTTATGTTGATCAAACTTTCCAATTCAATCCGTAGATAAGCTAATTTCGGCGATCAACATGATAAGAAGTTGCAGGACAGATTTGAATTTCTGGAGATAAGATCTTTTTGGGAGAGTTGTACTAGGACTCTACATCTTCCAACACCTATAAATATCCCTGCAGATGCAACACAGAGAGTACACAGTCCAGAGAAGAGCCAAGGGCCAAAGTTAGGGTTTTTAGATTTTCTTTCCACCTTTGTATATTTTTTTCTTTTTGTAAAAGCTGAGAGGAGATGATGTATTCATGGAGGAAGGGATCTGCTTGTACTGATGGTGACAGTCGGTGTAAGTGTTATTTTTCCACCATTGTTTAATAATCGAATCAAGGCTTGTTTTATTTTATTCTTGTATTATTCTAGTTTCTTTTATTCTTATTTTAATCTTATATCTACTTTCTTCTATTTGTTCTCTAATGTCTTGCCCACCATGAGATCCAACTGCTTTGAGAATACCTAGCCGAAGAAGGAACCTTGACGGCCCAATGGCGATGAACAGGTCTTCATAGCTTGTTTTTCATTTCGTAGAGTAGATTAAGAAGGCGGACGATCCCATAAGCCGTGCTTGTACACCTTCCAAGAAAAGGGAAATCATCGCAACGGTTCAAACGGCAAGCAGACTAAAGAGATCAGTTTTCTTTCTTTTTCTTTTCTTTTCTTTTTTGTAGATTAGGCTTTACTAACATACTAACATAGGTAGACACTAACAAAATTTGCTAATAAAAAAAAATTTTAAAAAAAAAAAATTTTTATAAAAAGGAAGTATTTTGACTTATTTTTTTGAAAGAAATCTAAGTTAGTTTTAAGGATTAGGAAAATCATGATTAGGATTTCTAAAGACTTGGTCAAAATAAATAAATTGTTTAAATTTTAGGTATAGGAGAGAAATTGAATAAATAATTAGTCTTGATTTTTACCTTAATGAATATTGCATACCTAATGCATATCTAGGATTCTAAGACAAAGACCCTTGTGCCTCATATATAAAAAGAAAAAAGAAAAAAATCACTAATTAAGCTGGATACATGTGCCTCAAGAAGCATAAGTATTCACGCCTAAAGGTGAATGCAAAAAAAAAAAAAAAAATAAAAAAATAATACCTTAGTTTTGTGGCCTAGTTCACTCGAATTTGAGTCCGCGGGGTGTTTTCTCACCTGGTGCCCTAAGACCGACCGGTTTGGGAGTCACCGACTTTAAAGTTCGCTACATGGGTGGATTAGAAAGTCCGAGGGAACTAAGGAAAATTACTTATATGTACTAACACATCTAATAATCAATTAGTTAGGTATTAGGGCCTCAAGAAGCCTTGATACTTACACGAAAGAAAAGTAGATGAGTTATACATATCAAAAAAATATATATATATATATGTTTATATAATAAAGAGGCATGAGAGTCCAAGTTAAGGAATTCCTAGTAAAAACATAAGGATGCATATGATTTTTGGTAACGAAAAAGACTATATTAGAAATTCAATTTTAATTCTTACCTAAAATGAAAAACAATTAACTTATAAAGACTAAGTTTGAAGAATGAATAAAAATGAAGATCCTAAAAACTTATAGACTACTTAGTCTCTTCAAATATAATTCAAATATTTTCCTTTTTATGGATTTTGTGGGTGCAATCTGCTGAAAACCCTCACGAGACAACACTCGTCCTCTAGGGTAACCTAGAGGTTTAACGGCTTGTTGCACGTGCTAAGTGCAATCGTGATTCCTACGAAAGTGAGTTAGGTTAGATTAACTTTTCTTTTCTTTTTCTTTTCTTTGTTTTTACTCGAGGACGAGCAAAAAGATAAGTGTGGGGGTGTGATTGGTAGTCAAAAGTGCATTTTTATCATCATATTTACCATCACATTTTCATATTTATTCATTTAATTCTGCACATTTATTAATAATTTGTAATTTATTGTGTGCAGGCCTCAAATAATTATTTTATAATAAATAAAGCCTAATGAAGCCCAAAAGCCCATATTTGAAGCCCAAGAGTAAAAGTGCAAATATCAATTGTCAAAGTGCAATTATGCAAGGGCTAAAGTTGCAATTATTAAAGATGAGGGAAGGATAGAATTCTACCCAACCCTAAACTCTTGCAGGATGAGGATAAAAGCCAAAGAGAGTGCAAAGATAAAAATTCAAAGAATTCGGATTCAGACTGTACACGTTTTAGTGTTTAAATCATAACTCTTGCTACAGTTATGCAAATCCGATGATTCAAGATGCTCCAGAAAGAAGACTTGAAGACCTACAACTCTTAAGTTGATCAAACTTTCCAATTCAATCCGTAGATAAGCTGATTTCGGCGATCAACATGATAAGAAGTTGCAGGACAGATTTGAATTTCTGGAGATAAGATCTTTTTGGGAGAGTTGTACTAGGACTCTACATCTTCCAACACCTATAAATATCCCTGAAGATGCAACACAGAGAGTACACAGTCCAGAGGCGAGCAAAGGGCCAAAAGCTAGGGTTTAGGTTTTAGGTTAAATTTTATTTTGTAAATTTTGTAACTGAGAGTGGAGATGCTTTCATGGAGGAAGGAACCATACTTGTACTGAGGTGACATCGGTGTAAGTTTTTATTTTTCCCCCATTGTTAATAAAAATCTGCTCGAGGTTGGTTTGTTTTTATTCTTGTTTCATTGTTTCTTTATTCTCGCCTTATCTTTGTTTTTCTAATCTTGTTCTATGTCATTGTTTCTCTCTGATGACTTGTAATCCGTGAGATCCGATTGCTTCGAGACTGCCTAGCCAACGAAGATCCCTTGATGGCTTATGGCGACGAACATCCTATACGCCATACTTGCAAATCTTCTGAGAAAAAGTAAGCCGTCGCAAAAGGATCGAAGGAAGCAGACTAAAGAGATAAGTTTTCTTTCCTTTTCTTTTCTTTTCTTTTTTGTAGATTAAATCCACATCTTCCACAATTCTTTCCCACAACTCATTGTAAATACCACTTTTCATTGTAAATACCATCGTGACTAACAAAATAACTAAAAAAGATAAATTTTTAGAGAAACTTGCTTAACGCTTCCATCGCAGTCCCTCCCTGAGGATCACGACCCGCATAGCCCTGCTACCGCGGATTAGAACTGAGACTTGCACATCATATTCTAAAATACTATATTTCTGTGTGCAGGAAAACTCATTCAACAAATTGGCGCCGTTGCCGGGGAGGGACGGTAAGTTTATCTCTAAAACAAAAATTTAATTTTTAACTAATTCTTTATTCTTTTCTGTTTGCAGGTTTGGAGAACAGGAAACAGAAACATAGCAGCAGCAGTGGACATATTGCTATTCTGTGTCTCTGCCCTCGAAGGCAGAGCACCAGAACCTACTGTTTTGCCGCGGATCCGCGGCCAGAGCCGCGGAAACGCGGCAACAGTAGAGAACTACTGATTGATATTTTTGCAGGTTGCTGCAAATTGTAAATTCTGTTTACTGCTATGTTTATTTTGTTCTGTGATATATCTGTAAATTGCTAATAATTCAACAGTAAGTTATTGGTTGTTAAAAATAAAAATTGATTAGACGTTTGCATATTAGGCACGTGTCTTTTCAATTATTTTTATTTACTGTTGAAGAGTGCTGGAGGAGCAAGGTACGTACGCATTGCATGTAGAATAGGACTCATCTCTGGTTGATTTTCTGCTTTGAGTGAATCTTATCTACTTATCTTGTACACTTGCACTAATTCATCTTAAGGGCATAACCCATTAACAAGATAAGGTGGGGATTTCATCACCCTTCCTTAGCCCAAAAATCATATCCCGAGCACTCACTAACCCAAGCCTAACTTAAAAATTAGTAGACGTTGGCCCTAGGGACACTCGGACTCAATTAGGAGATTATCCTAAGGGGGAACGGTGTTGGAAGTTGACTCCTGCCAAATCGGTGTCTAGGAAGGGGATTGAGGGCCGAAAGCCCGAAGTGTGGTGGTTATTTAATTAAGGAACGTCTTTGACGGAAAAATCCCACCACTCTTGCCCCGACCTGGCTGATTAACTTGTGGTCAAAGTCTACACCCTACCTCCCGTGGACAGTCTAACCAGTTAGGAGTCGTCTAGGTCTAGGTCTACCCTAACTTAGGTTAGAATTTTTTTTTTTGTTTGTTTTTTTTTGTTTGCTTTGTGTGATATGGCCTATAACAATAATTTTTTCAATTTTAATGAGGATCCATATTATACACCAACCTCTTTTTCGGATATTACCAACCCGGCATATCATAACTCTAACCAACCTAGTGTGCCAGATTGGTCTTATCCGAATCATTACATGCCCCAGTCCCAATACTATGAACAAGATTGGAATAATCATCACTACTCTTCACAGAGTCAATGGGGATTCAACACCCCTGAGCCATATGGTCAACCACCTGTTCAACCATTATCTTCATATACGTCTTTTCCACATCACCAAGGTTTCAGTCCTCCATTGATCTATTCGATGGGTTAGAAGAAAAAGTGGATCGGTTGCAAGATACAATGAATGATCAAATTTCTAGACTTTCAAACATTCTTGAGCATCTTGATAGGAACCAAGAATCATTCTGTTTAGAAGACCTTGATCAAAATTCAATTCATCACATCAATATGAACTTGCTCAATCCCAATCCTTGGACAAATTGGCTAGTTTTAATTTCAATGAGATTGAATTAGATTATGAATGTGAACCCGATCCCCAACTTTGCGATTCAGTTTCCATCTTCGAATCTATGTTGACTCCAGTATCCTTACCCAATTTGGACCAATTTTCTGAGCCAACATTTATTCCCATACCTATAGATCATGAATTGAATCACCCATTTTGATGATCAAATTGAACTTGACCAATTGTGCAATTTTGAAAGTCCCATGGAAAAATTGGCAAGTTCCCATTTTTATGAGATTGAAACTAATGAGATATGTGACCTAGATTCCCAAATCTATGATCAAGTTCAAATTCCCGAATCATTATTGACTCCTGTTTTGTTACCCGACTTAGGTAATATTTAGAGTCAGTTTTGATTCCCACACCTATCATTCCTGAACTTGAATCACCAACATTGAGTCACATTCCATTGTGGGAAAATGATTGTGGACTTGAGTTTCCATTCTTGACTTGGACCCACTTCTTGAACCATGCTCGACTCCTGAACCCTTACTTGATTTAAGTTTCTTTCCTGAGTCGGTATTAGTTCCTGAACCTATCATTCTTGAGTCCAAGTAAACCATTCTACCAAGTCACATTCTTTTGTTGGACATAGGTATAGACCATGACTCTGTGATGATTTCCAGGACTGGTCATGTAAAGGGAGTAAGTTTCACGAGAGGATCTTCCATGATCCTATTCATTCTGGGGAATGTAAATATGTAAATAAAAAAGAGGTCAATAAAGGTAGGTCCCGTGAACTACCACGTTATCTTGTTTGGGCCGCATTTCGTGGACCAATTAGACCACCTCCGGAACCACCACCCTAAGGTAACTTCCGCCTTCCCTTGTTCTGTTTCATGCATATATGCATTCATTCATACATTGAGGACAATGCATGAGATAAGTGTGGGGTGGGCTTACTAACATACTAACATAGTAGACACTAACAAAATTTGCTAATAAAAAAAAATTTTAAAAAAAAAAAATTTTATAAAAAGGAAGTATTTTGACTTATTTTTTTGAAAGAAATCTAAGTTAGTTTTAAGGATTAGGAAAATCATGATTAGGATTTCTAAAGACTTGGTCAAAATAAATAAATTGTTTAAATTTTAGGTATAGGAGAGAAATTGAATAAATAATTAGTCTTGATTTTTACCTTAATGAATATTGCATACCTAATGCATATCTAGGATTCTAAGACAAAGACCCTTGTGCCTCATATATAAAAGAAAAAAAAAAAAAAAATCACTAATAAGCTGGATACATGTGCCTCAAGAAGCATAAGTATTCACGCCTAAAGGTGAATGAAAAAAAAAAATAAAAATAAAAAAAATAATACCTTAGTTTTGTGGCCTAGTTCACTCGAATTTGAGTCCGCGGGGTGTTTCTCACCTGGTGCCCTAAGACCGACCGGTTTGGGAGTCACCGACTTTAAAGTTCGCTACATGGGTGGATTAGAAAGTCCGAGGGAACTAAGGAAAAATTACTTATATTACTAACACATCTAATAATCAATAGTTAGGTATTAGGCCTCAAGAAGCCTTGATACTTACACGAAAGAAAAGTAGATGAGTTATACATATCAAAAAATATATATATATATATGGTTATATAATAAAGAGGCATGAGAGTCCAAGTTAAGGAATTCCTAGTAAAAACATAAGGATGCATATGATTTTTGGTAACGAAAAAGACTATATTAGAAATTCAATTTTATTCTTACCTAAAATGAAAAACAATAACTTATAAAGAATAAGTTTGAAGAATGAATAAAAATGAAGATCCTAAAAACTTATAGACTACTTAGTCTCTTCAAATATAATTCAAATATTTTCCTTTTATGGATTTTGTGGTGCAATCTGCTGAAAACCCTCACGAGACAACACTCGTCCTCTAGGGTAACCTAGAGGTTTAACGGCTTGTTGCACGTGCTAAGTGCAATCGTGATTCCTACGAAAGTGAGTTAGGTTAGATTAACTTTTCTTTTCTTTTTCTTTTCTTTGTTTTTACTCGAGGACGAGCAAAAAGATAAGTGTGGGGGTGTGATTGGTAGTCAAAAGTGCATTTTTATCATCATATTTACCATCACATTTTCATATTTATTCATTTAATTCTGCACATTATTAATAATTTGTAATTTATTGTGTGCAGGCTCGAATAATTATTTTTTATAATAAATAAAGCCTAATGAAGCCCAAAAGCCCATATTTGAAGCCCAAGAGTAAAAGTGCAAATATCAATTGTCAAAGTGCAATTATGCAAGGGCTAAAGTTGCAATTATTAAAGATGAGGAAGGATAGAATTCTACCCAACCCTAAACTCTTGCAGGATGAGGATAAAAGCCAAAGAGAGTGCAAAGATAAAAATTCAAAGAATTCGGATTCAGACTGTACACGTTTTAGTGTTTAATCATAACTCTTGCTACAGTTATGCAAATCCGATGATTCAAGATGCTCCAGAAGAAGACTTGAACACCTACAACTCTTAAGTTGATCAAACTTTCCAATTCAATCCGTAGATAAGCTGATTTCGGCGATCAACATGATAAGAAGTTGCAGGACAGATTTGAATTTCTGGAGATAAGATCTTTTTGGGAGAGTTGTACTAGGACTCTACATCTTCCAACACCTATAAATATCCCTGAAGATGCAAACAGAGAGTACACAGTCCAGAGGCGAGCAAAGGGCCAAAAGCTAGGGTTTAGGTTTTAGGTTAAATTTTATTTTGTAAATTTTGTAACTGAGAGTGGAGATGCTTTCATGGAGGAAGGAACCATACTTGTACTGAGGTGACACGGTGTAAGTTTTTATTTTTCCCCCATTGTTAATAAAAATCTGCTCGAGGTTGGTTTGTTTTTATTCTTGTTTCATTGTTTCTTTATTCTCGCCTTATCTCTGTTTTTCTAATCTTGTTCTATGTCATTGTTTCTCTCTGATGACTTGTAATCCGTGAGATCCGATTGCTTCGAGACTGCTAGCCAACGAAGATCCCTTGATGGCTTATGGCGACGAACATCCTATACGCCATACTTGCAAATCTTTGAGAAAAAGTAAGCCGTCGCAAAGGATCGAAGGAAGCAGACTAAAGAGATAAGTTTCTTCCTTTTCTTTTCTTTCTTTTTGTAGATTAAATCCACATCTCCACAATTCTTCCCACAACTCATTGTAAATACCACTTTTCATTGTAAATACCATCGTGACTAACAAAATAACTAAAAAAGATAAATTTTAGAGAAACTTGCTTAACGCTTCCATCGC